>CM067376.1:248452147-248533898 GCA_034510155.1 Eucriotettix oculatus | reverse complement strand
CTTCAGATTTGGCTCAAATTTGGCATACATAAAGTTTCATATATGTAATTAGCTTGTGCAAAATTTTAATCCAATGTGCAATACAATGGAAAATATAGCGTTATATTTGAAAGCAGCATGTCAATTGCAGTCAAGACAAAACTGCACAAAATCCAATTTTTGAGCCCGTTTTAAAAACTAAAGCAAATAGGAACTTCTTGATTTTTATTCCTGCAGAATGTTTTGCATTGAATAAGAATCACACTATTTTACTGGATAGAACTTGTATTTATGCTTCACAAAAATGGCTTCAAGTGTCTAGTAAAATCTGAAGTGAAAATTTTGCTGGTTTTCAAACACTGAAGGAATTTGTCACTTTGCAGAAATATTAATACTGTCTAGATGTAGAACCTCTCAAAGTATTTTGGCATTATTATGTTTAGTTTAGAATTTATGCAAGTTCAAAGATTGTATAAAACATAAATAGGTCAAAAAACATATTTTCTGTGCTAAATAAAGACCATTCTGATTTTTATTTTTTCTTACACCATTGGTAAGAGTATATTCAATTATAATAGACTCAATATTTGGTCAAGCATGAGTTAATATTAGACCACTTAGGATGTAATTATTTATTGTAAAATTAAAATGCCAGATAATTAGTATTATTAAATTTGTTTTAAGATAATAGGAAGGCCTGCAAAAACAATATTCTTAATACAATGGTTTTAACTGGCATGTATTTGTTAGGCACAAGTGTGATTTAATAATTTATAGTTTCACTTCCTAAGCCGTGATTACACTCTAGTACTTTGATTACTTCATTAAACTACAATTCTTAAAATATACAGCAGTTAATAAGATAATTCTGGATTATTTGGCAAGAGATTGTAAAAATATGATAAATTTGAACTGTAAGAAATATTACAGTCAATACCTTGAATCAATTTCCTTTTTGCTTTCTTTGTAAAAGGATAAATTCTTGTGGTTGAAAGTTCACTGTTCTGTTCATTACTTTTCTCTAATATCTTAATTTCACATGAAGTAGTGGTTACAGGTATGTTTTTCTTTTCTAGTGAAACCTTGAATGTATTTTCATTTACTCCAGATACATATTCTTCAGTAATGTTTTCTTTAATAAGAAAATTGGAAGTACTACTAGCTTCATTTAGCAATGCATTTGAGTTTCCAATATTTTGTACATCTTGAGGTAGAATATGAAACCCATTCAACTCCTCTTCTGAAACTTTAATTTCACTTTCTTGTCCTGGTTTATTATTTTTGGATGTGTTTTCTTCTCTAAGAAGTTTCAACTCTTCTCTCCAAGTTCTTGGAGTAATACTTTCTGTAATATAAAAAGTGAAAATATATTATACATGTTTAATAAACAGTAGTGAATTATAAATTAGTTAAATGATGTCTAGAAATTTTCTTTTTGTTAGGCTCTGGAATATATAGTGTTAGTTCAGTTGGGAAAATTGTAGGAACACAATCATGGCATCTCTCACTTTCATATCCATACAAAAAATTTAATAAGTCTAACAGTCAATATGTAAACAAATGAAAAATAATGCCAACTTCATACTTGAGAACCTTCCTACCAATATAATAAAAATACGACACAAAACTTGGACACTGGTACCATGTTGAGTATAGGGTTCTTAAATTTTCAGAGGCAGTGTCCTTCATTGGAAGATTAGGTAAAACATTGTGAGTGAGGGCCAGCCAGTGCCTCTGAAAATCTAAGAACCCTGTAGTCAACATGGTGGTTGCCAACTGTACAATTTAGGTAAGCCACCATTTTCTCTCTCACTCTCTCTCTTTCTGTCCTTATTAATTGCTTTAATTAGCCTGACAATATCATTTCATGCCTTGAATATAAACTTAGCCACTACCTCACATCAGGTTATACAAATACCGACCTGAGCACTATTGGATCAGGATCATTATTTAAATAATTATATAAAAGCAACAATCATCATCTGCGTGATCCTTTCAGGCAGCTGATTAGTGTCGAGCCAAGGCACATGAATTCTTGAGCCAAGCAACGAGACTCAGGTGTCTTGGCTTTAATCAAGGGGCAAGGGAAGGTTTATTTAACAATTAAATATGAGTACTTAAACTTAAAAAACACAAAGAAAATAATATTTCCAATTATGGCTAAAGCTCAGTCACATGGTTTCTCAATCATTGAATGTTGCTCCCCAAAACCACACTCACTTTCATCCATACTTATTAGCTATACTATCCTAAGCTAAACTACAAAAATAATTACAAAAATTCTGGAATTTATTTATATTTTAATAAGTTCAGCAGCATTCCTGAAATATAAATAGATAAACCACATGTAGTAAAATGGGAAGGGAAGGCTTACTGTTTGAGGATCGCAATGTGATTACTGTAGGTTGTGTCCATGCAACACATACATGTGGTTCCTCTTTTCGCACCTCTGCACAGACTGTTCTCTTCCCTGATTTGACACATGAACAGACCTCTAATCGCACTTCAAATGGAAAAAATCTCTGTCTCCTTAAACACTTCTCCTCCTTCTCTCACCAAACTGTGCAGTCTCATCAACTCCTTATCTTCTCTGAAAATTCTCTCTCACCACCACATATTTCAATCTGACCATGATTTTCTTCACTTCACAGTCTTTCAAAAACTACATCCACTTCAGGAGGGCCTACACCAAAACTTTCTCAGTCACTGACTGTTACTAGATCATCAACCATACAATTGACCCAAGCATTGACTTGTTCATGACCAACATAATAGCAAAGGACACCTTTTATCCATGTTACAAGACTAACAGTGCTCACAGCTTAAGTGGCCCTTATAAGTGCAATATTATTGTACAATATTACCATGCAATAATATTTTGAAGAAAATGAGTATTCCACACATGGTGCATGGTGGCCTTGGCCTAGGTATGTTCCCTTGGACAAACAAGCTCATAGCTGTGCACTGTATATCCCCTGTTGGTGATACTCAATTCACTTACGTATTTATTGGATTGTGTACAAGCATGGAAAAGAAGCATAAAATGAGAAGATACAGAACAGTGTGGGATTGAATTAAGGCAAGAGCCAGGTGATTTTTCCAACTTTTTCTTTTCCTATTTCTTTTCTTCAACATTACACTTGTTATATTTTCATTTTTAATAGGACATGAGTTTTTTTTACCTCTTATCCATTATCTTTAATCACAGAAGTACAAAAACTTCACTAAAATGATACAAACAATAGGTAAACTGGATCTGTCTACCTCCACGATTCGAGACCAACTAAACATTGTTGGGCAATAACTCCAGAGTCCTTAAATGAGAAAGCGATCCTACAATAAGTTGGCAAATACTCTATATATTTTAATAGGAAAAGGACAGACTGAAAGTAGGTGACTTACCTGAGGTTCATAGGTGTCTATCATCTATGAACCTCAGGTAAGTCACCTACTTTCTATCTCTCTGTTCTTTCCCTATTAATTAATTATATATATATTACAAATTAATGTTTGAAACTTGATGTGGTCACACACACATAGATAGAGTAATAAACATACACAAGTCAGAAAATGACATTTTACCCATTCAAATACCTCAAACCATTAGAAGGTCTTGTTAGGCTGGGAAGCTGTATCATGTTAAATTTTCTAAGGCCTGATATGAGTCTATCCCTCTTTCCTATTAAAATTAATTGTATGTATAAACATGTTGATTTTCCCATTAAAAATTATTTCAAGATTTGAAATGATGCACTGGGCAAAGGACTTATTTTACGACAATCTATCTACCTCCATTGTCCAGCTGGTAAGACATTTGGTAACACTCAACATCCTGGATGCTTTATCAGTAATAGGTAGCTTTTTAAAAAAATTAAAAACGAGTCATCCTTTGAAATCTGGAATTTGAAGAAATTTGAAAGCCAAGGGGTGAAAGATAAAGAGGAAAAGGTGTGAAGGAATAAAGTAGTAAAGAGGGCATCTGGAATGATTGAATGTTTAAAGTATTAAAAATTTGTTTAGCCAACTGAATTGTCAAATCTGTTGGCCTTATGCTCTGCACTGATGCACCTTAACCCCTGGAGATGAACAGAGATATTTTCTGGTTAAAATATTGGTTTCTTCACTCCTTTCTCTTTGATTCCACCATAATCTTGTTATTTAAATACATTTTCTTGTAAAGTCAGAAATTGGAACACCCAACCAACACAAAACAAATATTAAAATTATATTTATCACGTACACTGTAAAGTACTTTCTCTCGAATGGGTAGTACTTGCAATGTTTATTCAAAATATATGTCCACAATAATTTTCAACAAATTTTTGAATTGAAAACTTGGAAATTCATACTCAAATTCCTGCAAATAATAATGTCAATTCTGAAACAGTTGTTATTTAGAAAATTAAAATGAAAAAAATCTGAACTGGACCAGAACTTGAACCCAATGTAATTACAGAATTTTTTCATAAAATAAACTGAAGAGGCGCAGAAAGTTGAGGACAAAACATTTTAATTCAGATTAAATTATTCTCTTTCTAACTTTAGACTATTATTTGTGTTTTATTTATATCGAGTCAGATTAATGCAATGATTTTATTTACGTTAACCACTTATAAATAAGTTCTTACTTGTTTGTTTCCTCTGATTGAGGTGAGATTCTAATTCCAAGGCACTGGAAGGTTGAATCTTTTTCTCTTTCATCTTAGCAGTAACATATTTCCATGGTTGACGCTCAGCTAGTGACAGCTTCTCAACATCACAAAATCCTGGATATGAAGGCACAGAATTGGAAGGAATAACAGCACAAATCTTAGTTGTCGTAGCATTTGTAGTGGATGCAGTTGAAGTCATATTGAGAGATGGTGCAGTGGTTGTTATAGGTGAGTTGTAGTTATGAAGTGTTTCTCTGGATCGAGGGCTCATTTCTTTCTCATTACTGCTGCTTTCATTTGATGACAAGGCACAAACATGGCGTTTAACAACGGGACTTCCTACTTGCAAGGACTCCCAACAAGCCAGATTCCGCTCATGCGGAGAGTTGTGCACTATGTAACAAGATTATTGTGCAACTATTAACAATATATTTTAAAAACCAACTAGCAATTACCAAATCATATATATATATAAAAACATCAATTGTAGCAATAATTACAGAAGAATAAGACAAGGACCTCAACCATTTGCCAAATTATGAAAGCAGGAAAAATCTCCTTTAAAGAACTGGAGTAACAAACCACCACGGAATATAAACAATGCAATAAGAGTTTGTGTGATTAGTCATATTCAATCTACACTCATATCAATAAACTGAATTCTACTTCAATATGCTATTTAGTGAGTATAAATGCAAGTAATATTATGGTTTCTGGCAAATTATTTACTTTAGGTTGTTTACCTCCATGTTCTACCACAAATGTAATTCATGGAGCAAAGTAACATACATGGAAAATGAAAAGTATTTTTCAAGAGATGTGATCAATCTTCAATACACAGAAATTTGTATTGGTTTACAGTTTTTTTTAGAATAAATAATATTTCATAAAGTAAATATCAAATAAAAAACCCACTTCACATTAAGTCACACATTTCAACATTAGCTTAAATAGCGAATAATACTGTTCAAACATATTAACATATGGAAATAATTAAGTTTTCAGGTTGTAGTCACTAGAATATGACACTAAACTTGAGGAGAAATGTATGACATATCTAAATTTTTACTATATTGTTTCTCAATTTAAAGGTTGTCTGTATAAATGTCATATTAATGTTTAAATATAATTTTAGTACAAAAGTAACCACATATTTTCATTTTATCATTAATTTGTTTGAATATAAAGGTTAATAATAAAATTAATCAATAATTAATAAATAAAAAATAATTTATATAATCAAACTATACATTTTCCTTAATTGAAAACATAATACGACTGTAAACCCTTCTTAAAAATATATGTTAGCTCAGTTAGAATGCTATTGACAAAATAAACTAAAGTAGAAAAACAATTCTAGTCGAAAAATTACAAATGTACTTAACATATATTATGCATTACCATTATTGGGTTGGCAAATGAAATGTGTGATTGCTGCAGACTTGGAAGGCTCTAACTTTTTTGTTTCTCTATTGGACATAATGTGGACTGATTTTCGGAATGCAGGCTCTACAGTTACCCACTGAGCTACAAGTAAACAAACAAAATATTAAAATATTTTATTGTTAGAAAACCTGTGATAAAAATATAAAAGGAAAGATTTAATTTATCACAACAGTGCATAAACAAAACATTACAGTATACATTAGTTAGGAAGACATTTCCAGTGACCGGCTGAGAGCAGACAAAATTTGCTGCATGGTTAGCTTAGTTTATAAACAATGAGGAAGGGGGCGGTGCCTCCGAAAATTTAAAGAACATCAAACATTACATGGTGCCTGCCATCTTTGGACCTCCGGTAAGTCCCCTGCTTTCTCTCTCTCTCTTTCTCTCTTTCCTCTCCTTATTAATTGTTTTTATTAACTTGACAATGTTATTTCCTGATGCATATATATATATATATATATATATATATATATATATATATATATATATATTAGTAAGGATGTGACATTGTCATAATTTGTTATAGAAAGGAAAGAGAGAAATTAATTGAAATTGAATTTTGGTGTCACCACTCTCCTTTAGGAGAAACAGCCCATGAACCAGTAGGTTTATATCACTTGCAGAAGAAGGGAACACTTCCTCTCTTTCCTTTCAATATCAAACATTTTAATTGAAAAATATATAATTCATCATTATAAACTGATTAAAATAATTGGGCTGATCTCACAACTTAAAACTACGTAATTACAACAAGATCATAATGGGGTTATATGCATCACAAAAATCGTAAATATTTAACGTACTGTATTCTCGAAATCTTGGAACAAAACAAATACATACATTGAATACAAACTGCAACGAAAGTTATAAACGTAATTCTTGAAAAAGGAATGTCTAAAAAAGAAGTTTTATCAGATTAACTTAAATTGTTACCAATTGCAGGTGAAGCGGCAGTGTTTGGCGTTGAAAAATTCAGCCCATTTTCTGTAAAATACATACATCTTTTAATAGAAGGTTTGTTAGTAATGAATAACGAAAAATGTGCAGTGACAATGTTTAACAAAGCGTTTACAAAGTATTAACAAATACCAAAAATTGTCGATTTTATTGTATACAAACAACATGCATGCCATATATAATGAAAATGAATATTTAAAAGTTATATTACAGAATGTCGTTCTTATAACCGATTTGATATTTGGCGGCTTCGCATTAAGGAAGTTTATGTTAAAGATATCCTTCGATGAACAGATGTTAATAATTCGGAATAGAGTATTACTAATAAAAACAAACACACATTAATATAAAATCTTTGATATGCACTTACATTGAATTGACGTGTCTCTGAATTTATGGCAACGAACGAATAATCCCAGTTGTACAATTGGCATGTTTGCGTAACAATCAATTGCGAATGTAATTACATAATTCTTTTTAAATTTATTTTACACTTTTTAAGTGTTGTTACATTAAAATGAAATGTAGCTCATTGCTACTTAAATTTCAGTGAGTTTTCTTTTTTTTACTGTCAGGCTACTTGCGGGTTTAATAGCATAGGAAAGGAAGGTGGTTACTAGAGGTCCCAGGCTATACTTTAAGACTCCTACCCGGCATTCGCTTCAATGTGATGCAGTAAAAACCATTGAAAAACCTGCATTTGGTAGTTCGGGAGATCGGGGTATGTTGACGGGACGCAACCTTTCAGACCAGGTCTGGGACGCAGTTGGTCAACTGTTCAATAATAACAATGGACTACTCTTACTGTATACTCAACGTGAACTTGAGAGTCAGTGTTGCCATGCCAGAAATAAAAATATCAAATTTTCGGAGGCGCGTGCCGCTCTAGGCTTAAGCGGGACGGGACGCAGCAGAAGATAATTGGTGCGGATGTTGATTTCACACTTTAGCGGGTGCGGGACGGATAATATCTGGACGATTCACAATATTTAAACAACTACTTCATCCCATTGCTTTATAACGCAATCAGAAACAGTGTTAAAATGTCAGAATACATTATCGTCAGCAGAAAGTGAATTTCACCAAGTTGCAGGAGTTGTATCATTGACACTTCAAAATAAAGACACAGTAACACACATTTATGAAGGCAAGTAAAGGGTTGCGGAAACGAACAACGTAGATGATCCAAACAAAGAAGTACATATTATATTTGGACAAATCCTCGATTAAGATGATAAAATTGATTATAGTCCAATAGTAACCCTTTACCCCATCTAATTATCACTGGACGTGTTGCGTTTTCCCGCAACATGCTGTGGCTGAGGGTCGCACCCGTCCAAGCGTGGCATCTTACATTTAAAAACGTGTTGTCTGACCCGCAGCGTAAACCCGCTCAAGTGTGTCACTAGTCTTAGGACTGCGGATATGCACGGGGTGTAACAAGACGTCACCGACAAACTGATAGGGACGATAGGCCATGCAGTGAGCATCATTATTTTTGTGAAGGAACATATACTGCCTAACACGTCGGAATTGCAAACTAATAATTCATACAAATAACATTTTATTGGAAAAGACACGTTCAGATAACTCGTACTCTGTGTATATTAATGTTTCACAACCTCAAACCTACAATAGCAAACTACAAAACCCACAGGTGCGTACTGCTACGACAGAGTGAGGACAATGTACGGGTGGGCTACGTTGCGTGGCGCGCGCAACTTATACGTTATCTTAAGCCTTGCCGAGAATACCTTTAGAATAAAAGTAAGTTATGCATAGCATCACAGGTTTATTTACAGGAGTCAATAAAAACATAAGTATAATTGTATCCTGGCTTTGGAATTAGAGCCAGTTTAGTATCAGAATCTTTTTCTACTTACAAACATAAATTCGGCTGCAACCGTCACAGGACGAAGTCCACGACACAAAAATACACACATTGCAATAGCTTTTTCCATTTTAAAATTTACCAGATGAAGTCCACAAAGATGGAAGAAACGTCGTAATTGTAAGGATATTAACTATATAGCAATTAAATATTTTTCTGACAAAGATGACTGTATTTAAGTTGTTATACTTAATGTCAGGCAATTTATTTTTGAACTTTCTAATTTATTATGCATTTCCAGGATTTGTCTTGCATCACTTTTGGGTGAATGCTGGATAGTACCTTAAGCTATAGTCTAGGGGCCTTAGTTAACCATATACTGCCTTGCTCTCCTTTCCGCATCCCCCAACTGCTACCACGTAGACTCAACCAGACACTGCTATTACGTCACATACTGTCACGTGACTTGCCGGCATTAAAATTCTAGCAGGTTACGTCATGTCACGCAGGCTAGAGAAAACACTCTACATTCACGTGTGACAGTAGCGTGTAGATTAGGAATGTGTTAGTTCAACTAGTTCTTTGGAATGCGAAGAACAAGTTGAAACCGTGTCTGACTTCATTGATCTCAATAAGGACAAAAGCTCACACCGAGTAAAGGTGCACGATATTAACAAGAAAAGAGAACAGTTGGGTAAATTTCATGATCTAGTGCCTCAATTACGGAAAGGTTCAAGACGATTTGTCTTGCATCACTTTTGGGTGAATGCTGGATAGTACCTTAAGCTATAGTCTAGGGGCCTTAGTTAACCATATACTGTATTTACGAATATACTGTATTTACGAATGAGCGAGGAAAATTTTACTTTATTAAACGACCTTACTGGAAACGACATAAATAAACCAAACAATAAACTCCGCAAAGCGTGTTTTCTGTGTTATTCAATTAATAACTCTTCTATTTGATTAAAAAATAATAATTTTGTTTGGTGAACGCAGCGAATTTCATAGTAAAAAATCTAACATTACGGAAATACTAAGAATTGTTTCCGTTTGGAGCAGCTATAAACTAGAGACACTAATATATTGTTTATTAGGATATTTACAATCTGTTCATTCTAATTTATAATACAAACTATTTTACAGATTCTGTTTGGTTTATAAAAGTACTGCATTATATTATATATATAAAATACTGTATTATATTATTGAATATGTCCTTACATAACCATTTATATTTATACACTTGATATGATACTTAATATGAAGATAATTTAAGTTGCAGTCTACACCTACTCACTAAATTATTAAAAGGTTAATGTAGTTCATTTTAATGAAATAATCTTAATCTAAACTTTTCCGAGCTGCGGAGCTCGTGGCGGTCAAAATGCACGCCTGTTACTAAGGAACGAACCAACAGCCATTAAGGGGGATCTGGCCTCACAACATCCTTTCGAGTGGTCGTTTGAAGGATTAAGAATCTGATTGCCGGTAATATCATATAAATGTCAGATGGAATAATTTAGTTCCCAATATTTTGTTACGTCTCAAACTTTCCCACAGGAAGTTCAGTAACCTCTGGCGCGTGGGTTTTTAGCGACTTTCGGGTAGACGTGTGAACCCCGGATTCACGAACTAGAAAATGTAAGATTGTTTCCTATTGGAAAGAATTTGAATCGGGAAGGGGAAAAACAGGTGTCGAGGTTGGTGATAAAGATGGAAGAGTAGTTGTGTGTCGTGGATGGAGGAAAGATGAAGAGTAGAGTTGTAGAATGGTTGTTGAGCGGGCAAGTTAAGGTGTTCAGCGAGCGGTAGAAGCCCGTCAAATTCCACAAGGTTCCAGCCAGATCTATTTACGAGGGTCAGTGTAATAATAGTAAGAGGACCTGATTGAGATAAGTCAGACTGATAATTTTTTTAATTCAATCAAATAATGATTACATGTCTATATGTCATTCTTTCATTTGATACTTCAAATTGAAATTTATTTATTTTCAATTCTGTCGTTTTGAGATTTTCGAATTTAAAGTCTTATAGGGTGCAGAGTATAAAAGGCGTAAAAGTAAAGTAAGTACTGATATTTATTTAAAAGATGAGAACATTTATTTCCAGGTATTTTATTATCATTCATTATCATAAGACTCACACTTTTGTCAACATAGTTATAGAATCGTCACATTACGTTTTCCTTTTGCTAGAGCGTTTCGAAATGTAGGAAACAATTAAAGAGATTCGCCGATTGTGAGGTCAGATCACGGATTTGTTTCTTCTATGCAAGATATGTTATGCCAGCAAACATTTATCGGCAATCGTGTAACCTGTATGGGGAAGTAATAATGAGTGACGGAATGGTAAAGAAGTGGAATAGACATTTTAAAGAAGGTCGTGAAAATGTACACGATGAGCTGCTGTGCGACCGACAGTCTGCGGCCACAGGCACCACCTTTCTTTGATGAGGGCATACAAAAATTGGTATCCCGTTGCGACAAGTGCCTGAATAACGGCGGTGACTGTGTTGAAAAGAAGTGTGAAAGTAAGATAATGATTTAAAACAAAGTTACATGTAAAGGGTTCTGTTACTCTTTCAAATAAATATAGGTACTTAGCTCAACTTCAGGCCGGATAGGATTTTTTTATCACTTATGCGTTCCTACAGCATTTATCCGATTTGGGATTAAAATTTGGCGGATGATGTGCGCGTGCTGGCGAAGGTTTCTGTCAGCCTTCCTAGACGTCGGTGGTTAATTTAATACATGGACAAACGAAATGTATTTGGGCCGAATAAATAATTTTCGTGATCAATGAGAATGGTAGTCTTCCTCCCGAAGTTGTTCCTGTATAATTTCAACTCTCTTCTCATAGGGGAGGGGGTGGAGAGGCGTTACATAAAAATAAAGCAATAACAACGGAGAATGGTGTCTATCTGGGATTAATTTTGACATTCGCAATTCGGGACGAGTTGTAATTCACTCATAGGTGTAGGGACGAAGCGGTGAAATTTTTACAAATAATTGTAATACGATAACAACTGAGATTGATGTCGAATCTGGGGTTATCGTATTTTTGTTTCTCTGAGAGTTAAATGTACCTCTGTTTAGACTTAAGTTGCTGGGCTTATTTATGCTACCATAAGATCTATTGACTCGTGTTAAGTACCTCGAGTTATTCCTTTAGTTATAGTAAACTTGACATATCGTGTGCTTAGGTAGGATAGGGACGTGAGAGGTAAATGCTTAAAAAAGTGAGTCGAGTTTAATTACGTGTTGACTAAGAGATTGTCTAATTAAATATGGTGAGGGATAACCAAAAAAATTAAAGGGCAACGCCGGGCAGTCAGGTAATATTGAGAAAAATTTTAAAATTATAAAAAATTTTCTCAGCAAAAATTTTGACAAGGCGGTGAAGGTAAATTTCAAAATTATATTCAGAACAAAATTTAAAAAAAAATAACTTGCCAAGTAGTTTAATGGAAAAATAGACTCGTCGATTTTCGAGATTGGCAACCTCTGACCTAAACGAAATTTGAAGAAAGGGTGAAATTCAAAAGATTTGTTAGGTCAGAGATTCCGAAAAGACAGTAGCACTGAACTAAACTTCTTTATATTGCCTTGTTATTATTTGTATTAAAATTATCCCTAGCAATGCAGACATGATACTTTACCTCTTTGCTTTGGCGACGCAACGGGACTGATCACTCCCGGTTCGTTGATCACAAGTCGCGCCATTCTGCGCTCGCTTCGCGCAGTACCTGAAACTATACGCAATTAATTAAGCTCATAATATACCGTAGGTTGCTACGCTAGTGCACAAGCTCTCCCCCTCCCTTTGATTTTAAGAAACAACGAAAAAGTTGGCTTATACTAGTTTCATGAATCACAATCAAGATTAAAAGTCGAAATGAAACAACTGATTACTTATAATTCATGCGTTTCAACAGGTTATACTACACATTTGTGAAATTAACTATCTTTTAATAAGGTTTTACAAAAGCAGCCCCCAATGAAAAATGAAGGCATTAAATAATTGGGACAACTCATGTATGTAATAAACATGTAAACAATTAAGGCGGCCATTGCCATTTTATTCATTCAATGGTGATACTCGGCACACACACTAGTTGGTAAATTCCGTATTGGCGACAATCAGACTGCAACAACAATCAAGTCAGTCGCCGATCAGGCGGGGAGGAGCGACCCAAAATGGTGAAAAATTCTACCTTCAAAGCCGTTGATGACACTGAAATTGTTCGATCGATTTCAGTCGAAAAGTGCGAATCAAAACTGATTCAAGTCGCATTCAACTTTTGTTGATCAACTAAAACCAGCCAGCTAAACTTGAGTCGTAAGAATGCGGCATTAGTTACTGAAAATTCTGTAAACCAGAATTCTTTGCATTGCGACCTATAAAACTTTTTGCGTTATTAATTAATTAAACAGTATCATTACTTAAATCATATATTAGTTAAACTTTATCATTATTTCAAAATCTGTCTTACCAAAAAACTATGTATGCGTACATGTTTATTTTATAATTTATATGTGATAAAATATTATCTATATTTCTCATGTTATTTATACTATACAGCAAAAACAAAATTGTTCCCTCCTACAATTTTACAAATTATAAATTAATTTTCTACAAACTTTGCTTTTAAAATCCAATTATTAATAGAATGTTAAAACACACGTAGGAAAAAGTATTCGTATGGGGTTTGGCGTTACATGAGTGCAAAACGTGGACGATAGGAGTTGCAAACTGAAAAAGAATAGAATGCTGAAAATCAGATGGCTGGATAGGGTAACTAACCAGGAAGTTGAAGCAGAATAGGGTAAGAAAGAACAATATGGAGGACTTTGACCGAGAGAAGGGATAGATTAATAGGCCCCGTTTGTAGACATGCGGGTCTTGTAAAATTAGCATTAGAGGGATGTGCGTGGGGTAATAACAAGGGGAAGGGAATAAATGGAATACGATAAGCAGATTAGGAAGGATGTGGTAGCTATGTAAAAATGAAAAGGCTTACGCAGAATAGGGCAGCATCAGACCAGTCTAAAGACTGATAACCACAAAATTCTTGTCTAACATGAAATCGCAGTAGTTTTCTTAAGGAACAAATTCTTTCCGTATATTTTTTAGAATGCATTAGGAAAACAATTTATAAAACAAATGAAAATTATGATCACAAAATATTTTTTATTAATACGGTACAACCTAGGTTAACCGAAATAAAGGGGTTGAGGCCGTTTCGGATAAGAATTTTTTACCTTGAGCCCTGAACATCTAATGTGATATGAAATGTTTATCCCCGCAGAAAAACTTGAGCTGAGTGATATTTTGTCTAAAAATATTTGTATCACATACTTTGACCTAAAATTACTTACTATGTACGTACCCACTATGATTTTTCTTAGTAAAATATTTCAATGTTCAAAAAGCCAGTTTAATGTTTTTTACCATAATTAACTGACAACTTATATTCATTAAAATTTATGTTTAAAATTTAAATGTTTCTGAAATTTGTAAAATATAAATAAAAAAGTCTCACGTTGAGTGTTTTCGGTGGCATTGTGGGCAGTAGAATTTGGAGCAGTTGAGTAACAGCAGTACTAACGAATTCGTCTTGATTTGTAGAAAATCATTGAAATTGAGTTTAAGTCGATAAATTGGGCCGAGGGCAAACATTTATTCTTGGATGTTACTGCCAGATAAATGCCCAAGGGCTACCCCAGTAATACAGGATTGCACAACTGCATTCCTGCACATGCACGTGAAAGGCCCGTCCGCTGCACTGCGTGTTTTTATGGCCTGATTTACTTAATGGCTACTCGCAGGCTCTGGCAACCGCCACTAATTCAAGCTTCTTCTTCCCAAATGAGTGTTCATAGACCCCAAAGACGCGAAACTAAAAGTAGACGAAAGTAGTAATATGGGCTTGGGGTAGGTAGCAAAAAGGCGTGAAGATGCTTCCAATGGAAGCCATTCTGAGATAAGTTCACGTATATTCCTTGGGAACTATGAAGAGAGATTAAACATATCACTACTATACATAATGCAAATACAATACTTCTCAGGTCACCCGCCAAAAATGGGAAAGGATAAAAAAGGAATAGTTATCAGAAAATAGCACCCAGGGCGTACTGTTCCTGTTAACAAACCGTTTCTTTCTAAAAACTACAGTAACCACTCAAATATAAACGGGATTTTTTTTATCGTGCGTAAGTAGGATAGTCGGAGGGCCCGAGACTGCTTTACTACGAATTCTGTCTGGTTCTCTTCACTCCAATATCGCAACCCACTGTCAATGTTAGTCTCATTCAGTTGATTCTAGAGCAATGAGTGAGCAAAAGGTTTCATTACGGATTATTATAAACTTTTTGACGAGAGAAGGATTGAGACCTTTAGACATTTTAAGTAGAAGACGCTCCAAAACTAGAAGCCTCGCATACGAGTACGCAAATGTTGACTAACACTAATTTGTTTCAAACAAATGGCGAGTTTCATGAATACGCGACCAGAAATCGTTCAGCTCTAAGGTCGGACAAGCATCGCCTTGCTCTACACCAGAAAAGTATTCACAATACCGGGATAATTTTATACAACAGCCTTCCGCCAGAGGTTAAAAATAGTACCTACAAAAGCTTCGTGAAGCAGAGTAAAATTATTCTTTTAAATGGCGCGTTTTACTCGGTACAGGATTTTCTTAATCGTTCTTCTAGTATTTAAATCAAGGTTCCTGCAAAAAGTGTTGAATGAGCTGCCTTGTAAAATAGCACGTCACTTATCTTTAAAATTTCTATTCAGTTTTTTCTGCTCTTTTGTTTGTTTGTTTCATGTATTGCCTGGAAACTACGACAGAGGGAAGGACAGTTTCCTGGTCACAGAGCTCCAACTAGTTAAAACTCCATTGCGTGTTCCTCGGTGTGTGCTTGTTTGTGTTTCCCAGTGTGTGTGTGACATCGTGTGTCCGTGTTATGTTTATATTGACTTTTGTCTATATACATTTTCTTTTATTAACTTATTTTAATATTATTTGTCTTTAATTATGTACTTTATTTTGTTCATTTTTAATGTATGACGTATCCTATTTCCTCAATCGAGGACTAATGGAAACACCAATAAATCTTAATCTAACATACAATCCTGGATATTAAATGCATGAAATAAATCTTTAAAAACTTCTCTCCCTCCAAAATTAAAACCAGGTCCCTTGTGGAATCCAGATTTAAACGAAAAAAAATTGAGTCTTAGCAAATTAATGCATATAAAATCTAAAGACCATAATGTTCGGCAAAGACTAAATTCACTTTATCTAAACTTGTATAAAAAATACATAAATTCCATATTATTGGCAAAAAATGAATTTCGGACAAATTTTGTTGAAAATGAAATATCAAATGACATCTGGAGTCTCCCCTACAAAATTCTCAGAATGAAAATCAAAATTCCAAGTGTGTACAATACTGTGAAAGACGAAGATAACTGCACATCAGTATGGCTAGATTCCAATCAGATGATTTTGAAATCCTTACTTCCTCCTGATGATAAAAACCATGATACCACTGATAACGCATATCTCCGAGTAAAATGGGCAAAATGGAAACCAACTTCACGAATGGAGGAGATTATTATCTCGGAGGAAGAAGTTGCAGACATTATCAAAAGCTTCAAGAATAGAGAAGCTGCGGGACCAGACAAAATTAAAAATGAAATCTTAAAGGGATCTATTGGAGTTATAAAGGTGAATTTAACAAATTATGTTAACAAATGTTTACAAGAACAAGTTTTTCCTGACAAATTAAAAGAGGCTGAATTTTCAAATTTTATTCAAAGGAAGAAACAAAAACCCTCAGGATCCTCGTTCATACAAACCAATCAGCCTCCTAAATTCCTTACAAAAAGTTTTAGAGAAAATAATTGCAAATAAAATATTATTACATCTTGAAGAAAGGAATGCTTTGGATAACAACCAATCCGGTTTTCGAAAAAACAGAAGCACAATAGATGCTATCAATCATGTGGTTGATGTTATAAGGTCCTCCACTTCTAAATACACTTTGGCTATTTTTGTGGACATAACTGGGGCTTTCGACCATTTATGATGGCCACAACTGTTTGAAACCTTATCAATTCTTAATATTCCCGAACAAATAATTTCTATTTTAATAAATTACTACCAACACAGAAAAGCTTGTATATTTTCTGCAACAGGAAAATTTTCGTAAGTCATGGCGAGAGGATGCCCTCATGGGAGTGTTCTGGGATCACTCTTTTGGATCATATAAATGGATGCATTTTTAAAATAATTAACAGGACAGATGGAATGACAGCTATTGCTTATGCTGATGATCTATTCACACTAATGGACGCATCTTCACGGAGAGATATCGAGAAAAAAGGAAACCTCAATATGGAAATGATAAATAACTGGTGCACTGAGAACAAAATGTTAATAAGTAGTGATCAAACTAGAATCATGGTATTTTGAAAGTCACTGAAAAGAAATCCTATAATAAAATTCAACAATAAAGCCATTAAAACTGTGAATCAAAATTGTTATTTAGGTGTTGTGTTAGATTCCAAATTATCCTTCCTCCTGCATATTGGTTGAATAACACAGAAAGCTGCCTCCGTCATGAATCAAGTCGTAACTTTGGCACATAATGTATACAAAATACACCCATCAAAATTCATCCTATATTACAAGACAATATTCGAAGGAATATGCTTATATGGAATCCCAGTTGTAGGACATCGACTTCATACTCATGTGAAAAGAACTTTATTAGTTGCGCAACGAAAAATATTAATTCGCTGTTTTCGTGCATACAAAATGACTCCAGTTGACTCTAAACACATCATTCCTCCAATAGACTTGACTGGGCGCCAGTGGGCAGCACTGTACCACTTAAAGCGTAATAACCCAAACATCGACCACCAAATTACAAACAAATCTGTAGAATCCAAAGATACGTGTAAAGATTGGCTAATGAAAGAATGGCAAACCAGATGGGACAAAATTGAAAAATGCCTTTGGCCAAAGAAATTTATATCCACGGTTGAATCACGATTACAACGCAGCTTTATAACTCCAACAAAAGAAGTAGTTATATTTTTCTCTGTACACGGACCATACAATTCTAAATTTAAAAAGTTAAATTTAATAGAATCTTCTACATGTTCTTTCTGCAAACAGGAAGATGAAACACCTTATCACATTGTATGGGAATGCAATTTTTGGACTAACGAAAACTGGAACCTTCAAAAATGTTACAATGCGAGTAAATTTATCAATCATTTATATTAGCCTTGAAACAATTTGAATTTCAAAATGAAATAATAGAAAATATAAACCAGACAACAACCAGATTTTATTCAAATTAACTGAAGTTTTTTTAGGGTGGTGAAAATTCTCCACTCCTGCATATATATTCATTAATATGAACCAATATAATGAACAGGATGCCTACACTGGACGCATGTGTTAGAGGGCGAGGAGTGGCAACCCTCGTAACCTCTCTGGGTAACCAGCAGAAAGTGTTTTTTTCCTTCAGAGTAATTTTCTCCTGGCAAGCTATATTTAGCATATACAGGGCGATACGGATTAAAATGGAGCCAAAAAAAGAACCTCCAATATCCCCCCCCAACCCAGTATCGTGAGTATAAAGTATTCTCGGTACATGGCAGGACTAAAATATTTTCAATAAACTAACTGAATAAAAATTCTCTCAGCACTTTATAATAGCACAAAAATAATCCCGGTACATTAAAGAAATAAAAATTGCCACCAGTAATCTACGAGTGTCAAAAGTATTTCGGGTAACCGAATAGAGTAAGAACTATTCGCCGTTTGTTAAGACAAAATTACGTTCACTATTTTAAGATGGTAATAATTAGCTTTGGTACCATAAGACATGCGTCCGAGCCACACCCCTGAAGGAGCTATGGGTTATTTTACCCATAAAGTGTTCAAACTGGACCTAAGTGGCTTAAACTACTGAAATTTCTCCAATTGTAACTAAAATTCAAATTACGCAGAAATGAGTTTTACCCCGTCCCACCCCACTGTCAGGGGATGAACTGCAATTTAAATCGCATCGATTTCGATACCAAACTTGACTATTTTCATATGACGACCACCTATACCACACCCCTATGAAAATCTACTTAGACTCTAAATTGGAACCTGTATAATTTAATACACAAATTAAGCGAAAACGCTATCAAATTAATTGACTCAGAAAAATATATATTGGAAGTAAAGAACGGCTTTAATGGACATTCAAAAATTTCCGTCCCTTCCACTCCGGCCCAGATAGTGGTAGCACTAACTTATCACAATACAATTGATTTCCTGGTCGCCTAAAATACATGTTCAAAATTTGCTCTAAATTGTTCCAACCTTAAAAAATAGCATGCGGAAGTTTGTTTTACTCCCTTACAACCTATATTATGAGCCGAACTATAACCTATATTGCATTTTTTTTATGTCTGCATTAAACTCAGCGGTTCATATTACACCGGTTTAGAGCCCAATCTCAACTGTTTCCTGGTTATTTTTATGTAATGACCCTCAACCAACACCCCTAAGAATACTCCCCTTCGATTATTGAGTCTCGGAACACACACTATAAAATTAACTGAGTTACAAAAGTATTTATTTTAAAGAAATATTGGCTGCTTTTGGGTATTTTAAAATTATCCACCCCCGCCCCTGCGGGTGGTAGCTAAAGTTTCCTAGGAAAGCGGTGTCTGTTTCAAGGCGAACGCAATGCTGCAGAAATTCGGAATCGGCTCTCGAGACATGTAAAGTTAGAACAACGTTCCGTTTGCCGCCAAACAGCAGGTAGAAGGTTCAAGCCCATGAGCAGGTAGCAAAAAGATTAATTACATAGTGGACTCTATCGATGATACATTCATTTATCGTATTTGACATTTCACTTAAAAAAATTGAATACATATAAATTCTACTCACAATTATAAGAAAAATAACATCAGACAATCCACAATTTACTAAATCTGAGCGTAAGATGTCAGATATTTTTGAGGGACAGTTTGATAAATTATATGAAAATATTTTTAAATGCAAATATTATATATTTTACTAAACTTCTAAAATTATTTACATTATTAACGTAAGTTTTAGCTTTTTCATTGTCCATTTCATTAAGAAAAAGATGTTTCCGTTTTATTTACATAGTTAAGATCATTTCACACTAAGGAAACATTATCGAAAATTTAGTAATTGTTACAAGAAGAAATGAGTCTTGAAGAATGCAGGAATCCTCAATAATATAAATTGCGGCGGGAAAAATACCAAATATAAGACTATCCCAGAGACCTGAAAAAATGTGAAGGTTACCTATTAGTATTAGTTACACCGGTTCAATTATTCAAATTCTCATTACTTACTAAATGTGGACATCTGTCGATCAAACTTAGTTTTATTTTATTACATTCTATACGTATCGATTCTTCGCACAATCACAAGAAATTATAATAAATAATCTAATTAAAGTATTGTACTGTAATGGTAATTTAATTTAATAAAAAATTAAAACAGCTTAATCAGAATCTTAAATATAGTAATTTTATCCGACTTAGTAAAATACAAATAATGGTCAGAAGCCAGAAATGGAATAATTTAATTAGACTACAGTTTCGTCTCCCAATTTTAGATTTCGGCCCCGGACTTTGCAGAAGCAAAAGGAAAAATTTAAAAAAATTACTTAAGGAACCCAGTACTTTCCGTGGACGAGTGAAAATACTTTTGGAATTGTATGCGGTTATTTCAGAATGTTTTTCTTACGTATGGCTGCCACTACAAAAACTACAGACAATACAATATATTATGTACCTCAGTATTATATAACAAAGTGCAGGAGAAGTATTTTCTACAGGTTAAAGTATGCTAAATGCACATCAATTACACGTTGAAAACTCAATCCCCATGTCCGTGCTAGAATGAATTCTGCTCATATTTGAGCAATGTTTAAAAATTACTTCAACGGATCAGGGGAGTTGAAAGACATGGTTAACATTAAATCACTATTGTTAGTGATTTTACTGAAATCCCTATTTAATGTACGTTTACCTTTCAAATAACGCCTGTACCCTGGAGGAAAACGATGGAGAACTGTCTGAATGCTATCGCGGACGTAATTCAACTGGTGGCGCAGGTAGTTTTACGGACAACACTTGCTAGGAAACCTTCCATCCCCATCTGGCTACACAGCCAACGTTTCTGTGACGTCATCATCCGTTGCATTACGCCCGAAACTGACGGACACCGCTTTCCTAGACAGCCATAACTTTACTCTGACAGTGGTAATTTTTTAGTTGCTAAGAACACGTGTACCAAATTTGGTCGAAATTGCTCCTCTCGTTTAGATTTGTATGCGGAACATACAAAATACATACCTGCTGACACACCCGCATACTGGCAACTTTATAATAGAGATTGCAAGCATACAAACTTCCGTATTTAGCAAAATAATTTTTAACATTAGAAATTGTTTTTTTTAATACTGAAGAAGCTTGGTAATAATATTGCCATGCCACTAAATATCTTTATTGCAGTCACTTATTACGGCGAAATACCCTCACATATGAGGAGCTTTCGGAACCATGGCTCCATAATCATGAATTCCGGTTTAATGTATAAAACAAATATAAAAAAAATAACGAAATACGTCAACTCATCTATAGAAAAATAATAAAATGTGTAACGTTAACTTTTTGAAACTTTCACTGAATCGCATTTAAACGATGTTTCGTAATGTTTTCATCTTCCTTCTGTGTGTTTGTATTTTTTAAGGATGTAATTATGTAAGGAAATGGACACCATATTTTGCGGGATTAAATATGCTGGGTTTCCTTGCCGCATGGTGACGTCATAGACTTTCGCGCGTTGGCACATTTACAGATATTTTCCAACTATAATTCCTTCACGTTTGGGTCAGGGGTTTCTCACCGAAGCCCGAGTTTTTCTCTGGCTATCGTGTAATGTATATATAACCAACGAACAAACATGCTTTTATATTATGCATACTCATGAATTAAATGTCGCAGATCACACCTAATAATCCGGCTGTTAATGTGACGAATGATACGAGTAATTGAAATAAAAATTAGTTATTATTTTGAACTATTTTTATCCTTGAAAGTATTTTTCCATTGTTAATTTTTAAACAATATACCTTAACAGTTCTGCGCATATAAAATTTATTTAGCCTGCAATTTGTCTTCTATGACCGAACGAAATTTTGTTTTGGATTATACGAAATAAAATGTTAGTAATAAGTTTTATATCATTGTATTATAAATTCAGTGTTTGTAATATCCGGACGAGTTTCAAGAAACTGGCTTGAGCCTTATAATTCGTCAGCTATTTGTAGGAACTATTTCGGAGAGACCTGAGTGGTTCATCTCGGCTATATTCTCTTATATAGACGAAATACTTTTGTGCCTTCGTAGATGTACGGTATGCAGAACAAAAACAAATTACTCTCAACCATCAAGTTTCTAGGAGATTAATTGCTTAGATAAGACGGCTATTAAGAATATACCACCTTAGCTTATTATGTTCGCTTACTATGGGTAATGGCTAGTAGATGTTGGAGCAGCTTTCGAAACATTAAAATACGTATCGAAAAAGGAAGTAAATTACCGAGTTTGTCACTTGACTTCTAATCATAATTAAGCATTAACCTCATTTTAGGCCAATGGCATGAATTTAGTTAAGCTTCTTTTCTGGAATTGCAATCGATTTCTTTTTGTCGTATATTTGTATAGAAAGAGAAAAAAATTAGTCTTTCAGCATACCCTCCAAAGCAAAATTTGAATTACCCACATTTTTTACAGGTACAAGGTCGAGAGAGAGGATTCGTGTAACGTGCGTGTTTTACAGATCGACGCCAGGATAATATATATATTGGTATCTTCAGAATACATATATTCTTTCTTGGCTTTACAATCCATTCAGGGCATTGAGCTTACCAGGTCGACTGCGGATTGTCATCTTCATGACACATGACGAATTGGGAGTGATACGTAGTCTTAATCCCAGTTTCCGTGACCATGACGACACAAACATCCAAGCCCCTACCAGGATTCTATCCCGAGACATCTGAGTTGTGAGGCAGCGACGTTAGCCACTACACCACAGGAGGTCGGCAAAGTGTACATATATATCGGAATCTTATTTTTAACATTCTTTTCGTTGGAAGATTTATTTCCCCAAATGTGCTGCAATATGGGAAAGTCACACAAGTATTTGAATGTTTAAGCAAGAAATCGTAACTTTTCGTCATATGGTCCTAAATTTCAGCTTAGTTTTTTCACACAGAAATCTACAGAAGAAACATTGTAGAATAAGATAGTTAGGGAGAGAGAAAGGGCACCCCTCTTCTGCACTAGTCGAGATGAAACAAAAAGGAAGACCGTTATACAGGATCTAGGCCATTGGCAGATATTACTTTGGTCTAATTAAAAAATATAATAATTGGGCTATCACAGTCAAAACACTCGAATAAATTATGAATTAATAATGTTATATTGGATCCATGAGCAGTATGAAAGATTAACTACGAAATGTTTGAGAAGATTTGGTTGTTAAAATTTTGTCTGTCGGAAAGGACTAAGAGAACGGCGAAGTCAGAGAGTTTATAAGTTGGGTAGTTCTAAATATATTGGAAGGAATGTCGACGAATGTTAAAATATAAAAGATTTTTTTGTTTAACGTGTTAGCTAGTGTGTTCTACAGTCCGCAGTCGACCCGGTAGGCCTAGGCCCTCAATAGGCTGTAGAAAAGGAGAAGAAGAAGAGAGTTCCAAGTTTTTGTTTGAGCAATTTCACGATCTCGACACTAACCCAATTTCACATGACAGTCTGTAATGTTAACAGATTGGTAAGTCAATAAGTAACAAGTCAGTTGATTGTCAATCCCACGAATCTCGCAATAAATTATTCAAGTAAGACGGACCTGAGATAAAAGCACCCGTGACGTCATTATATGGCATATGCCGACCTGTTGTTTGGTCGTAAAAGTAAGCCACTGGCGCCTATTTGAGAAACCAAATATAATGTGGTTTACGTCTCTCACCAACAAATTTTATGAATAAGGAACTTGTAAATTAAAAGGAACCTAGTTATTTTTAAATACAATGAACTTAATGATGATGATTAAAATTGAAATGTAGTGTATAATATTAAAATAAAATTATTTACAAATAAAATAGGACAAAAATATAACAATAATTAAATGTTTAATGCATAAATCAATTAACGGAAATTAAATGAAAATTGGCCTAGCTCGGTAAAGCGGAAAGAATCTCTCTGCAGCTCTAAAATGGCTGATCTCGGGAGTGCGGGCGGAAATTTAAATTACTAAATAAAAACATTTAATTTTTATTTTTCGTTCTGCCTTCTGTCCATTCCGGGTCTCCCTCTTTGACCCGACTCCTAGGCCGTCTGTCCACCATCTGTGTGAACAAAGAATTCCAGGCCAAAATTGACCCTAACGACAGGCGAGACATTACCCTGAACGCGACCTTGGCGGCCATTCTCGTCCACCTTTACGCGACTCCGCAAACCATTTAACTAAATTATGTTTCATTACCGAGGTTTAATTTACTTATATTGTTATTTAACTGAATGTCGGGGAAACGAGTCACCACAATAAATATTTTACTGGATAAGAAACAAAAACATAGAGTTCTTTCAAGTGTTTGCTCGTGCATATGTGCTACAGCATAAATAAATTTCGAGAGAGAAACTGTTTTTCCTTTATTTTAAGAAACTTTGCGTTTTAACTGTTCGATTTTGAAGACTAATCTGCCCGTCTAGCGGCGCACTCGTTGCTCAAGTGCCAGTAATGTAGCCTGCTAGCTTTTTCTGTGCCGAGCACAGAAAATCTGTCTGGAATGAGAAATACGCAAGTGCAGTTTACGTTTAATCCGCCCCTTACATTCGCTGAGGAGTTCAACAAACTACCTCCTTTCTCCTTTCTATTTTCAGCGGCAGGCAGCACAGTACCAACATGCTGGTTGGTTTCAAAAATTACATATTTAAAAAAAAAATACATGTGCAAAGATAGAATACTTTCGTGTTACAAATGAGTGTCATTTTGGTTCTAAAATTTTACTGCTTTAAAAATAATATTCTTTTTTCAAAGTAAGCAGGCAGAGCATATTACGGGTCAGTTCATTTGCCGCAGAGTATTGGTTTGGTAACGCTATTCCCGAGTCATTCTTGTAAAAATATGTTGTCGCTTGGCGTGATGAAGCCGAGCCGCCCACTGGTCTAAAGGACGATTTCTTTTCTGGTGGCGTTGAATCATTTATGGTGGAAGGTGCAAGAGGATTGTCACGGTTCTGTGCAGCTTGGAGTGCGAATACAGGATTACAGTTGGTAAGAAGTACAGATGTTTATAAAGCATTGAGTTTCTAACAGACCACGGTGCTCCGATTGTAAAGCGTGGCCATGTGTTTAGTGTTACATGAATGTTGTAGATGTGAGAGGTCACCGCTGTCCCGCTGATGCCGTGAACTTGGATGTCTCGTCGAGAAGTTGATTGAGTACATTCATTCTTGGTCACAATATACTTGACGTGTTGGCACCATAGCACTCGTCGAGTACCGAACACGAGAACCATACATTCTGCCAGACATGGAAAGTAGTCAAACTGTGAGATGACATCTGGGGTGACTTTCTACCGTATATAGTGCTGCTCTGAGGTGCTGAATTATTACAAGTCCGCGGATGGTGTACCGCTGCGCACGCTGAAGTGGCGATATATATTTTTTTCTTTTGTAGAGTTAGAGGCACGCGAACACTTCACTTTCACCCGGGCGAGCGGTCTTTTAGCATTTGCGTAACGACATTCGCCGCGGCTGATAAAGGAACGGGTTTGTCGGCAATTATCTACGCCTGCCCGCTTTGGTTATCTTGCCCAGGTCGCAGGTTACATCAAATCTCAAGATACCTATGCAGTTTAACAGTGAACTCTTCGTAAAACATTTGTTTCGGAGAACTAGTGCTGAAACTGCTGACATACCGAATTGCAGCTTAGTCCCAGTACGTACTTAGACGTGTAACCTAAATTACAGTTACCAGCTTATTATTAGAAACGGTCTCACAGAGACGTTGACATCCTTTTAATACCGATGAAAAAATAATTTATAGCGTCAACCTCAAAATATATCGTTTAGAGCTTTTGACTATATGTTAAATGTAAAATGTAAAATCATTTCAGCCTGGGCTGTGAAATGTCGAGTTCCACGATTCCTCTTCGCAGGACACAAAAATGACCTGGTAAGACGTTCTCGACCGGAGAGCACTGCGAAGCCGGGACCTGTCTTCTAACATACACTGACTTCCTGTGACTGTCATAACGACTGACGTACAAACATTTTTTTTATTTCAAACTTACAATAAAACCTTCAGGACGTTTCACGTATTATAAACAATGTTAATGACTCCATCGGAAAGACGAGCTGCCTAAACGCACATTTATTTACCCGACTGAGAGCCCGAGATTCTTTATCCATTATAACAAAAAAAATTGCATAAAAGATATGTAAATACAACATTATAGTCTTTCTGCATGGTATGTTCTGGCATTGAAAAGGGGTGTCATTAAGTTTAGTCTAAAATTAAAATTGACATATTTTTCCTGGAATATGACAAGTTTCTTGGAACATATACTTTGAAGTAAAAGTCAGAATCTCTTATAGTAGAATTGGAAAACGGCACGTAGGGCGCTGCGGGAGTTTTCTCGCAGGCGCTTCAGCCCAGAGTGACTGCGGGACTCACCTGATCATGTCGGGAATGCCTCGCACTCTCTCTGGGTACTTTTTATCAAAGTTCTCATATGCCGAGACACCTTCACCTATTTTAGGAGGTATATGTACTGGGGTCAAAGACCTTGGGCATATGGCAAGAGTTGTCCGCTGATCCCATTGGATCAGTCGGCCAATTGCCTCCTGAAATTGGTGAAGACACGGAGAAGGGAATGCTGCGTCCCCACAGCAAACTCGTCTCCCGTCATTCGGAAGGGCGTGAGAATAGTACCCAATGCCCGACCTACCTGATGCAGGTTTTCTAGGGTTTTCCCTGCATCTCTTTAGGTGAAACACCGGGTAGGATCCTTAAACCATAGCCCGGGGGCCCTAGTTAACCCTGCGCTACCTTGCTCTACCTTCCGCATCCCCTCTTTTTCAATTCCCTTCCTATGCTATTAAATGGGAGTTGCCTGTTTCAGGATCACCCTCATGTAGCCTGTTACCCAAAAAAAAAATTATCAAAGAGTTTCTCTCTCGTAGGCCTCCCCCCCCCCCGAGTGACTGAGAGGCTCGCCTGACTGTCGCAAATGCCTCGTATTCTCTCTCTCTCTCTCTCTCGATTTTTTCCAAGTTCTCATATGCCGAGACACCTTCACCTATTTTGGGGTCGAAGACCTTGGACATAAGGCAAGAGTTGTGCGCTGATCCCATTGGATCAGTCGGCCAACTGCCTCCTAAAACCGGTTGAGACACAGAGAAGGGAATTCTGCGACCTCACAGCAAACTCGTCTCCCGCCATTCGGAAGGGCGTGAGAATAGTACCCAATGCCCGACCTACCCGATGCAGGTTTTAGGGTTGTCCCTGCATCCCTTTTAGGTGGAACACCGTGTAGGATCCTTAAACTATTAGCCCCGGGGTCTTGCCTTTTACTGTATTGGTTTAATTCCGTCTACACTCGTCGCTGGCAATATTAAGCAAAATATTTTTGCATAGGCCATTTATAAACTGCGCTAAAAAAACATTGACTATACAGGCAGCAAGACGAAAGTAAAATCGACTCGAAGGCTGTTTGTAAAACAGAAACATGACCTTCACAATTTTAAACTAGCAATTGATTAATTCATTAAACTTATTGAAAAAGGAAATTTTATTTGTTAGTAATGTAACACTAGTCAACTTGAGTTGTGATTTTCTTCCAAAACGGCTTAGCGACTGTTTTCTTCTTTTTTCTATTGGTTTCCGTAGATTTTACAGATAGGGAAAAACAGAAATTGTAATGAAGTTCAAGCAGTAGTGTAGCTCAATCCCCAAATTATGTCCTGTTACAAATGGACGAAAAAACCAAAATATTTAATAACAAAAATATTAACAATACGTCATCAACTGAACAAAAAATTACAAGTGTTATAAATGTAAAAATAATAATAAAAATTATATTTAAACTACGTTTAACCAAACTTTTCTAGTTGTAGAAGTATTTTAATACATTAAATTTACAAATTATTTTATTAATATCATGCAAATATTTATTATATACAAATATATATTTTCCATAGAATGTACCAGTTATCTGCAAACCCAGATGTAATCGAAATAAACATAAGTGTGCTTCTAGGTTGTAGTTTTATAAAATTTAAATATAGTCAAAATTTTAACTTATAGAAAGCAAGTGAAAATGTATGTTTCAGATATTTAGAATTAATAATAAAACGCATTTTAAAAAACTAGTCACAATAGACAAAAATATATAAAAGATGAAATAAATATCCCACGTGATTGAAACACCCAAGAACGATTCACTGCTCAAATCAGGTGACGAACAAAAAGCTTTTTAGTTTCTAATCAGCTGACAAAAGAAAAAAGGATTGCAGAAACCAGGAACAGCCATGAGTTATAGACATGGTAGGCGACTGCATATAGTGACAAAATTTAGCAGTAGTAAAACCACCACAGATAAACCTGGGAAAAACTCGAAAATGGCTTGACAGATGTGCATCCCTCGGAAAACTTTGTTCAATAACAACTAAAATTAAACGTATAAATAATTAAATTATGTATATAGCTTGTAGCAACATTCTCGAACATAATAATAAAGTTAGAACATTTATTTTTAATATACGAGTTCTCTGTTTGCGTTCAAGGCTGTGTCTGGAATTTATGATGGATACAAAGAAACAAGGATCAACGGCAGACACTGTGAGTATACATTCAGGTATATTGCAGTGATGCCTCTTCTATGCAAAACTGTGCAATTCATAATCACGTATTTGTTTTACGTTTTTTCTAGACTGATTACTCTGAGTCACTGTATCACTGTCCTGTCTCCTTTGACCAGCTCGAAAATCTCTATTAATGTGCACATCAAAACATCCTGGGGGCGAATATAAATGATTAGTTCTTGATTTATTCGAAAAAAAAGTAAATGTGTAATTTCAACCATTGGAAGCATTGACGGTTTCTACAACAAAGGTTTTCGTAACACCCGAAAAACATTTGATAAAATGCCAAAAGCATTTTACAGCACTCTCCTGGAAACTGGTAGTAACATTTAGATAAAAATGGAGCACTGTCGGGCCGAGCATTTGCAGTCTCGCAAGTTATCTCGAGACGATTTATGTAACGTAATATTAGATGCGAGTGTTACGTTACAAAAGTCCTCTTTTTTTTAGTCAGTTGCCTCAGCCATTATTGTTAAGTCCTTTAAGGTAAAAGGACTGTTTATTTTTTATTTTATCAATGTGTCGTGTATATTTTAGAGGTGCTCTGAAGTGCCAGGAGATTTTCAATCAAAGTACCGGGAATATTTTTCACTCTCATACAGCACTAGGAGTTTTTACTTTTTCTTAAGCAGCTGTTTTTATTTCAAGTACCAGGAGAATTCTCCACTCGATTAAGGTACAGTCATGGTCATCCTGTTAATTTAAAGCAATCGGTATAGGCCAGAGGCGGGGAACCCTTTTACCAATAGAGGCCACATTTAATGTAGGCAGTAATATAGAAGGTTATATAAGTTAATATCTATGAATGCGACTTTTGAGAAGTTATATTAATTTATTGAATTGTATAGATATAGAAGAAGAAACATTAAGTAATTTATTTTTTATTTTATTAAAAAACTTCAAAAATTTATTTAACACGAGAGTAATAACTTTTTATAACATTAATCGTTAATTATTTGTTTAATAAAAACTACAATTTAAAAAAGACTTAAATTAATCATTTTAAATAAACGTATTACGTTATAAATAAGTATAGCAGAAAAATAATATTATTAAGTAGAAGTAATAACCATAATAGTAGAAGACATTTAAATAAATTTGTAACATTAAAATAAATGTAATAATATTAACAACACCCCAACAAAACGTAGAAATTTTAAATCAAATGGGAAATTTAAGTTATTTGGATATTAGAATTTCTTTCTTGATTGAAAGTAATCGAACTATTGGATTAACCTTCGTAACGTGAAGCTTAAATTGATCCTGTAAGTGAGCATCTAAAATTTGAGTTCTTAAACTAGTTTTAATTTTTGTCATGAAGACACGCAGCAGTATGTACTTACAAGGCATAAGAGTAAACAACGAGTATTTTCTCATAGACATATATAATAAACAGCATTTGTCTAGATATCCAGACTAAATTGCTGATATTTAATTGTAGTCAATGACACACTTCTCTGAAGTATTCGAAAATGACAACTTCGCCAGTTCTTTCATTATCAGCGGATTACCCCGAAGATTATCGGCGAAAACCGAGGTTTTACTGTACTAATTTTAATGAAGGCCGCACAAGAAACTCCCGGAACCGCACGTTCAACACCTTTGCTATAGTCTGTTCTTTGCCCATGGAGAATTTATCACAATTAAATTATAGGTTGACCAATATATTAATGTGAAATTACTTCAGTTTCATGACTAATGTAAATAAATACCAGGGCAACGCCGGCACCCAGCTATCGGTTTTCATAAATACACCAGTATTTCACTCGTTATGAGCTATTTGGCTTATAAACGAAATATTATATCACGTCATATGGGACGCATTTCAAATACTGATCGTTAGAACTGTATCATAAAACTGTTTTCAACCTGAGTTTGACAAAAAGCTCATGAACGGGTATTATAAAGAAATGTTTTTTTGTGGTATTCAGTCCTAAGAATGGTCTGATGCAACCCTCCATGCTAACCTATCTTGCGCAAGCCTTTTCATTACTACATGGTTACCACATCCCACATCCTTCCTAAACTGCTTAGCGTATTCTATCCTTGGCCTCCCGCTAATTTTACAAGACCCTCATGTCTCAAAACGTGGCTTAATAATCTATCCCGTCTCTTGGTCAACGTCCCACATTTTGATCGCTCCTCCCCTATTATGCCTAGAAATTCTTCGTTAGTGATTCCATCCACTCAACTGATTTTCAACATTCTCCTATAGCACCACATTTCAAAGGCTTCTATTCTTTTCCCTTCTGCAACTCCTATCGTCCACGTTTCGCACCAATATAACGCCACACTAGATACGAAAATTTTTTGCAATGATTTCTTATATTCACACTTATATTAACCGTAAATAAATTTCTTTTTTTTACGAAAGCCTTCCTTGCCAGTGCTATCCTACTCTTTATGTCTATTATACTTCTACCATCCCCAATTATTATGCTGCACAAGTAGCAGAATTCCTTAACTTCTTCAAAATATCCCTTCCCAATCTAACACCCTTTGTTATTTCACTGTTTCACTACATGGTTACCACATCCCACATACATCACCTTGGTTTTCCCTCTATTTATCCTCATGTTGTACGCTTTCTCCAGGACTACGTTTATGCCATTTATTATGTTTTCCGATGCTTCTTCTGATTCCCCTAATACTACAATATCGATATCAACGAATATCATGAATAAATATAAAGTAATTCAATAATATACACTTGTCATGTTTGAATATTAAATAACGACAAGGTCATAATTCATACCCCTGCATAGGCCAGATCGAGATGCAAAGTTCACTATTTACAGGGGGAGTAACCTAAATAAAAGCCTAATTTCTGTCCTCGACTTAATGCGAACAAATCCCGAAATATTTTACTGTTGGTTGGCCAATAACTTAAAAGCATATGCATATTATAAAGACCGAGGGTATCTCAACTTTGGGTCTCTTTGTGAAGCGCAACACCCATCCCAAAGTTAGATCAGTTTTATTAGGCAGAGAAATTAATTTGAAGCTAATCTGTGAAAATTATAAATACAGTATCTTATAAGTAACGGCTTCTTACCCCACCGCATGCCAACCAACATCGAGAGTGTCGCTGTTCATCTCAGCTACATCGAAAACGATGTACTGGACACTAATATGTGCTGTAGGAACGTTGTTGCCGTTGAGAGAGCGGATCATAAATCGCACTCGTAATCAGGCAGGACAGAATCTGCCGATGGAACAAGACAGTCTTATTGGCGGGCCTTTCGGGCTCAATTACACGAACGACTGGGTGTAAGCGATATGCCGTAACTCTACCTGCCACATCATTACATTCAAGGAAACGATTAACAGATTTACACACGCGCTAAATGCAGCACAACTCTTCCTGGCCCGATAGATCGCGAACCGAGATAAACTTCGATTGCTGAAACTAATGCCACCTGCAAAAATTCTATACTACACCTTCTTTTACTTATGTAAACAGATAAGCCTAAAATCAATTCACTGCTCACGCACATTACTCCAAAAGTCGAATCAGAATAAATTAATTAGTAATTCCACTTTGAATACAGTACATTACAAATAGCTTAATAATTATATATATATATATATCAATAATATAAAACAGTTTTATAGAGTCCTTATTTTTAGAAAAAATTGAAAGCTAGAATTTCAATAATTAAATTAGCAACCCTGGCATAAATTTTAAGTTTCTATCATCTAGATACAGAAGTGGACTACCTTATTCAATAAAACTCTATTTCTCATTCTGAGACAATATGAACTGATTTCATTTAGTAAATAAACTCGATCTACTCAGAAAAAAAAACACAGTTGACGATACAGCATAATTGACGTTTTAAAAATATACTAGTTTGTCATTTTACTCAATGAGGAATTGGTACTTGCAAATTACTCTAATAAACAGAAGGATTACTTCAACCTAACGGCATACATTGTCTGTCCCAAGCGCTAAATAATGTCTTTATTTAACATAATTTTCCATCAGTTCTCTGATACAATATCCCAGTACATCGATGAGTTTTTTTCTATTTTGAAAAACCGGATTCCTAAACAAGTTTTAAGCACTTCATCAAGTAATACTATTACATCCGACGTGTTCACAAGTTAATTTAATCAAATTAAATTCCGAGCATACAACTTTACTGTGCATTATTTTTTAGGTTAGGTGAAATTAAATTGTCCATGTCAAATAAAGAAGTAGAGCTTTTAAGCGTATTGTTCAAAAACTAACAATGAAAAATTTTACTACGCTGAATGATAAACGTTCGTAATAATAAGAAACCAATTTTATTAAATTATTGATGTAATCCATAATTAATAACTTTTCATTATTAATTTTTGAACATCAACAATATGCTAACAACAGTCATTTCAGCTTCAATACTTGAGAGTTGAGAACATAGACAAATTTACCCGTTTAAATCTCGTGAAATAAATTGGAAGTATTGTTTCATAATTTTTCATATAACCAAATATAAAATCTGCTTTATTTTTGACACTTATAACAATGTATTTCTGTAGCTGAAAAGGATCCAATGAAAGTAACGACACATCGGGGTATTGTACTTAATAGGTTTCTCATTAAATGTAATTTCTAATTAATTAGGCTATTGTTATCATTAATTTTCAATGTCATCAGATTTATTTAACCATTAATATTTTCTATCTTAATTATACAATGCTTGTAACCGTAAATTTAGTCTTTAAATATACTAATAAAAGGGCTGATTATCTCTGCGTCTAAGAGTTCAATTACGGTGACAAAGCAAATATTACAAATATTAAAGCCAAGAGATAAAAATTGCTTCGAATCGAATTGAACCTGGGACCTCCCGCTTACCATGCGGTTGCTCTAACCATTTGAGCGGCTGAGCTTCAATTGACGCAATTATTCTCTCTTGGAATTAATATCCTTGCAACTTTGATCAATTTACACAATGTCCGTTCTTCACCGATTTCTTTAGCTAACGTTGTGTCAGAATGTGACTAGTAAATTGTAGCTGAGCAGAGTCAGGTTAACAATAGTCGACGAATATGGCATGGGATATGGAAGTCGACCGGGACTAGCTTAGATGATTAGAGCAACCGCAAGGTAAGCGGGAGGGTCGTCATTTTTCCATTCTTATCTTGCTAATATTAAAATTGAAGACCTTATTACTATTTTGTATTCATAATTAACACTATGTTCTTGAACGGACTTAAGCAAGAACCGTCACTTTGACTCATATCAGAATCCAGAAGTGATTTTGCATTACCATTTAAAAACTTGTTCAAGAAATTATAGGTTATTTTTAACCTTTAAATAACTTTTACCCAAAGAGCGCTATATGATATGGGGTGTAAGGAATTGTCCCGCCATAAATACCCATTTATATTTTTACTTGTTTTCACCAAAAATTGGTAACAACTTAGAAATTATTTTTTCTCATGTTGACGTTGCGGGGTCATGATCAATTCACGTTTTATGTGCAATTAATCCAGGTATTTCATAAGACTAACTACTAAGATAAATAATTTCCAGTGATCAGGCAAACTAAAGTGATAAAATAAACACCAGAACCAGTTTCTACAAGCAATAACGACTACTTTTCGAATGAATCAAAGACGAAACAGAAACCGACATCATTATCGTGATTAACTCAAATACATCTGATTTCTGGTTAACCATCCCATTTCTCCCTCTTTTTCTTTGCTAATGCGTAATGCTACTGTGCGAGATGACATTCACTAAGCATCGTCACCTTGTGTTTTCCTTTTGCTAGTGCGCCTCAAACCATTCATAACAATAGAGAAACCCGCCGAATGTTAAGTCTGAACAGTGATTCGTTTCTTGAATGCAACAAATGGTCATCATATTCAATGCAAATTCAACAATAGTCATCATACTCAATGTAAATTTTGCAATTTGTTTTCAATTAATATGCATATTTGTATCATTATCACCGTATAAACATAATCATATGCTACGCCTTCTAATGAGCAGTTTCCCCAACTCATCATAACTATTGTACAGGTAAAGTTAACAAATAAATTTAAAAAAAGGAATATTATGCCAGCAAATATTCATCGGCAATTGTGCTACGTGCACGGTGAAAGACGTTTATTGTGAGACACCACGAAAACCCCGTCGTACAATAAAGAAAACATGTGTGGAATGATTTTTATTCATGACTACGTTCGGCCATACACCGTCAGACACGTTAAAGATCTGATCGAATCTTTTGGCTGAGAAAAAATCGATTACCGTCCCTACAAAACAGATTTAGTGCCAAGCGATTTTCATTCGTTTCTTTATGTGAATAATTTCCTTGGTGGAAAACATTTCAACGACGATGATGACGTGAAACTAGAAATTCAAACTTGGCAATTATTATAGGCGGCTTCTTTCTTTGACGAAGGCATACAAAATATGTTTTCCCGTTACAAGTGCCTGAATAACGGTGGTGCCTGTGGAGAAAAAGAGTAAGGTGTAAGGTGGTGATTGATAATAACTGGAAAATAACGTTTTTAAATAAAAATCGGTAGTTCCTTTAAAAACAGCCCTCGTAGTAAAATCACTGCGATCCGACCCCAATTTGGGACATCATAAAGTGAACATAATAATAGTTGAAAAATATGAGAGCTTGATAATTAAATTTGGGGAAGTATATATGAGAAATTTTGTTACATTAAACTGGCTTCGACTGGGAGACTACTTTATACTACTAGTTTTTAGAATGAGTTATAGCGCACGGCAATTCTATGCCTAAATGAGGTTTCAGTGCTTTAATTGGAGATTCCCGCCGTTCCTATAGATCGCGTAATTTAATAATACACTTACGTATTAAATGGGTTCATACTTTCGATTCGGGGTCAACTAGGAATCACAAAAGCGCGTGTTCTGCACCATGACTGACCAAATGGTGAAATAGCGAGGAAATGATAGTGACGTATGAAAGGTAAGGAGTGCACGGCCGCCACACCCAGGCCTACAGGCGCGACCTCTCACCGCTCTTACGTAATTTCAGACAACTTTTCCCCGGTACGGATCGCAATTTCCTCCTCAACAAACCGCGGTCATTACGAGTCATAAAACTTTATGTTGGCAAGCTGAGCCCTGTCGCCGGCGTCTAGCGTGACACGGTGCACTTAGGTATTCCTACAGCCCTCTCCACAGCTAGCATTTATGGTTCACTTAACATCACTATTCCAACACCCCACGCGAAATTGTGACCAACGGTATACGGAGAATGCAAACGGTGTATAGCTGGAGAGAAATAGCTAGTCGTGTCAAAATAGGATGCGCAGTAGTCCATTTCCTGGAACTGTAGTGCAACTCCGTAGTGTAAAAACTGTTTAGAAAGAACTGACGCTATGAAACATATTGTGTTCCATTCTGAATATGGTTTACGTCCAAAATATCAGCCGTACAAGTTAAGGGATGATGAAGGCAGTGTGTTCGTGAGAACATAATGAATATTTTTGAGAATGGTCGCTCTCTCCCAGACGACAATACCCTTATCCGCTATCACAATTCGAACAAAATGCGACCTACACATGTATAAGGTCTCAAACATTTCCGTTCAGGATAACACCACGACTCTCCGCATTGTGAAATTGTTGCACTATACTAGGAGCCGACTAACCCTAAAAAATTCTGAACCTTTTACCGAACCCAAATTTATTTCTAGCAGTTTGTGTCACTAACTAGATTTTTTCGTATTTCATTTGCCAAAGCCCGGTGGCAATGTTTAAAATACAGACAATTAAGAAATATAAGTATGAACAACAAGGAAAATAACTAAGATAAGAAGAGGATGAAGAGATGGGGGTGACAAAGAGAGTGACAGAACAAACAAGTTACGTTTACTGAGAGAGTAAAGAAGAGAAGAATATCAACGACGAAATCCAACAAACAAGTTAGGTTTATCCATATGAAAGTGACGTAGTGAAACGTCTAAAAGGATATCAGAGTAAATAAGAATTTAGGGAAATTACGGCAACGTTTCGAACAATAAGGAAACTGTTTGTCATCAGGGAGAGGAATCAGACGAGGACGTAGACTTACAAAATTCGGTATAGTCCTAGAAAGACAGCTATTCACGCATGTGCTCAGACATACACCCGAAAAAAACTGAATAATGATATTATCCAACTATTGTCAACAAACTTCAAAACCAAGCTATCTTATAATTGCACAGAAGGAAAACGGTTGGTATCTCAATTTTAAATACGGGTTTCGTAGTCTAAAAAACAACACTTGAAAGTCTGAAGTAATTCAGCTACAATTTAAGATGGCTAATGAAGGAATAATTCTCACTACATTGGATGACTGTTTCGGCATGTGCAATTCGAATAGAGGAGACTTGACACTAAAGCTCTGCAGCAAGCATCAAGCACAAGGGTCTTACTAAAATTACTATATTAATCCAGAAGTGATTTCAAATTTAATGTTGAAATTATTAAATAAAAATATTATGGAAAATTCATTCATATATATTTATGAACCTTAATTTTAACGGTCTATTATATAAACAGAAGTTTTTATCCCGAAGAAGCAGCAATTTGGGTTCACTTAGTGAATAATTTTTGAGTAGAAGGAAAATATATGTTACATAGACTTGTAAGGACAGGCCAAAAATGGTTAGAAACTAGTTTTTTTGACAAAACTAATGTTATATAAAAATTAATTGTTTAGATCACATGTCATGGAATGTAGTATGGAAAACAGTGGAATAACAAAGTGTGTTAGATTGGGAAGGGATATTTTGACGGAAGTTAAGGAATTCTGCTACTTGGGAAGCGTAATAACTAGGGATGGTAGAAGTATAGTAGACATAAAGAGTAGGATAGCACAGGCAAGGAAGGCTTTCGTGAAAAAGAGGAAATTACGTACGGGTAATATAAGTATGAATATTAGGAAATCGTTGCTAAAAATGTTCGTATGGAGCGTGGTGTTATGTGGGTGCGAAACGTGGATGATAGGAGTTGGGGAAAGGAAAAGAATAGAATCTTTCGAAATGTTGTGCTATAGGCGAATAATGTAAATCATATGGGTGGATAGAATCACAAACGAGGAAGTTCTAAACAGAATAGGGGAAAAGCGAACAATATGGAGTACGTTGACTAAGAGAAGGGATACACGTTTTATTACACGAGGGTCTTGTAAGATTAGCATTAGCGGGAAGTGTGTGGGGTAAGAACAGACGAGGGAGGTAAAGAATGGAATGCGCTAAGTATATTACGGAGGATGTGGGTTTGCTAGTTATAAGGAAATGAAAAGGCTTCTTCAAGATAGGTTGGCATGGAGGGTTGCATCAGGCCAGTCTTGGACTGAATACCACAACAACAACAACTAGGGACTGCTCATGCGTACCTTCAGTACCTCCCGAAGAAGGTCAGATTCAAGACAGAAATGATAAATTTGTCTCATTACTCAACACACCGCTCACGTTACAAACAAAAAGCTGTTTTGCATTCAGTTTCTCATTACACTTTGTAAAAGAAAACCTGTGTTGTTTTCTATGTGGTATGGTACAAAATTAGATGAAGTAGAAAACAACTGTGAGGAACTATAATAGTGACACTGACAAGACGACGATGATGTTAAAAATGGAGACTTACCACTTGAGGAAAATTGAAAAATGGCTGAGGACGTCAGAGGAAACGGAATTTCCGCACACACAGTCAAAATATTGATACCCATTTTTCAGAATTAAAAACTGTGGAGCAAAGTGATAAATCTTAGAGTGATGACGTCATCATAGAACAATCAACATGCAATTTACCAATATTTACATGCTCAGTTTAGCTGATGCGACTGAGATGAAACCTGTTATTGTTGTACAGTGATGTCTGCGAAACGAATGCGTGTGTTGTCAATAGCCAACTCGAACAGACGCTAATGTTACAAAACACTAGGGATGGATTGAGACATCGTTCAAAGAGCTAGTTCCCTCTGCGGAGTGAGTAATCATTGATCCGGAAGAAAAGAGCGATAGCTCATTTGATTCACTCCGTTTCTGTGGTCCGAGAGCTACCACCTGTTTGAATCACTCGCTCACTCGTGAATCAGATCACGCATAGCGAGATCCCAGAGCTACTGTTCATTCAATAGCTCGCTCCCTGTGTAAGTTATCGTGGGGCGATTGTTTTGGCAAAATGAAATCAAGTGGCATATGCACCAAATATTGTAACCGAATGTTAATGTGATTTTCTGTTATCTGACTGTCCAGAATATAGTCGTATAAATACCTTCTGTAATCTATTGGTCCATGTATTCTGGCTAAAGTTATCCAATACCTTTCACTCCAGGCTCTCAAGATCGCTCCACTGTATACAACACTTTTATTTATTACTAGCTATGCCCGCGACTTCGTTCGCGCCGAAATAGCTCTTTTTATTTTGCCCTAAAAACGAAAATACGGTATCATTTATTTATAATCGCTTCACGACAAAGTTTATAACTCGCAGTTGGTTTTGAACAGGTCCCGCTTTCACATGTTTGCAACAACATTAATTTGTTTCAAACGAATGGCGAATTTCATGAATAAGCGGCCAGAAATCGTTCAGCTCTAAGGTCATGTGGACAAGCACCGCCTTGCCAGAAAAGTATTCACAATACCGGGATACTTTTATACAACAAGGTTCCTGCAAAAGCATTGAATGAGCTGTCTTGTAATATAATTCACCACATATCTTTAAACTTTCTGTACAGTTTTTTCTGCTCTTTTGTTTGTATCTTTCATGTATTTCCTACGGAAGGACAGTTTCCTGGTCGCGGAGCTCCAAGTAGTCAAAACTCCATTGCGTGTGTTTGTGGTTCTCACTGCGTGCTTGTGATCTTTTGTGTGCGTGTAGTGTTTTTAATGACTTTAGACTATATACTTTCTCTTTTATTAATTTATTTTCAGATTATTTATAATTAATTATGTAGCTTATTTTGTTCGTTATTTGTAATGTATGACGTATCCTATTTTCTCAATCGAGGACTAATGGAAACAACAATAAATCTAAATCTGAATGGAGTGAGAATGCTTGCTCTCCCTCCCTCTCTCTCACTCATGCTGCCAAAATTACCCTTTAACAACATAATAAGTGAGATGAATGGTATAGGAACGTCTAATAAGACTTTTAACTGGCATTTGGTTTTCACGCCGCATTTCGCACGGCAATTCAATGAATTTATAAATATTTACATTAATATCTTCTGAACTCTGCACGATATTGAAATGAAACACACACGGAAATTTAAGTTAAAATTCCTGTTTCTATCCCTGAAATTTTCATTGAAATTCGTTAAGCCTTTTTAAGAATAGGCAACCCACATTCAATTTTCGGAGACTTCGACACGCGTAAACGAAGAAACCTTCCCGTACAATTGGTATCAATATTTATATTATATTAATATCATTATCGAAATAAAATATGCACGAATATTTGAGTTAAATTTTAAACCTTCAAATTTTCATTGAAATTCGTTGAACCGTTTCGGAGCCTATTGGAAACAAACATACGGACAGTCAGACACTACAATATAATTTATTGTTTTGGACTAATTCACTTCAATTTCTTATATCGGAGTAGAATTTGGATCATGTCCTTAATTACGAGAATTCATCATAATATTAAAACGAAGGACGTATGTAGTAGATGGGCACAAAAGCATTAGAGAAAATATAAATACTGCTTAATAAAGACAAAAAAAACTTAAATTGTGAAGCTTAATGACAGGTGAGGCTGTCCACGACATTTCTGCATATTTTAAAACGGTTACACATTACTCTACTTTTTATTGAGTGACAAGCTATACAATGCAATTAATAATTACAATATCAGCCTATGTAAGACTTTATCACGAAATTTTGTTAAAAAAAATAAATCCGTATACATTCGAGGCCAATTGGGGAACTGGGATACAACAACCTGCAACTCATTCTTATAAGGTGAATCTGGCTGTGTTTAATTTCTTTCTTGCCTTATACAGTAATATCCCGTTCCGCCCGAGCACTACTTTCAGTTTAATGTTTTTCACCGAGCCTTAATACAAGCTAATTCAAACCTCAAACTTATAAAGACACATAGTTTACGAATATTTGTGAATTAAAATAGACTTAAAACGTTTATATATATATATATATATATATATATATATATATATATATATGAATATATATGGAAGTGACAATGTCAGGTTCATTAAAAGAGTTAATAAGAAAAGGAAAGAGAGATAGAAAGTAGGAGACGTAACTGAGGTTCACAGATGGCAGGCTCCATGTCGTCAGCTTCACTATCACTGGATATCTCTTACTAACTTTCTGATGAAGGGGGCGGTGCCTCCGAAAATTTAAAGAGCATCAAACCTTACATGCTGCCTGCCATCTGTGGACCTCAGGTAAGTCACCTACTTTTTCTCTCTCTTTACTGTCCTTATCAACTGTTTATATATATATATATATATATATATATACATTACTCATAAGGGACTCTGAATACTTATGGCTAAACGAGTGTGAAGAGGAGAGCGGGGACTCATTTTTCCCTTAATCTCAAACAAAAGTTGTCACAAAATTAAGCTAAATTTCCAGTTTCCTACACGTTTAAATAAATATATATTTATTAAATAATTAATTTTTTGAGGTACGTCATACTCCCCCTCCCTTAATGACGAAGTATGTAAAATACTGATAATTTTATTCCATGTGATGAATTTTATGGCGTGCTTCGGGGTTTTCCCTTTGCAATAATCAGCAATCATCGTAGAATTCAATTTTCTTTGGTACCACCTTTCCATTTCTATAATGTCCAGATGAAATCTGCCACCCTTGTATTCACTAAAAGCACACAAATTCCGAGGAAAATGGTCCAAATGTGAATTTGGGAAGCGATCCTTCAAGCCCTTGGAAGGGCGTATATTTTTTGTATATACTTTTGAAGCATGCTCTCAAGGATTGATTTGTAGTTCGAATCCTTCCCATTCCCAGAAACTTGATTGTCTTTAAAGGCTCGTCAGGTTTCCTTTTCTGAAACTGTATCTCTGATAAGTTATCTTATGGAAGGGCTTGGCAAGGTGCCTCTTTTTTGTTTAACTTAAAAAACAAAAATATAAAGAAACTGTTCAGCCATACGAATTTATAGTGTAAACCAAAAATTATATTCTATTTTCGTAATTTTTATGAGTTTTATAATTTACTATTTACGGAAAATCCTAATAAAATAGATGAACTGTTTAGCTATAAGAATGTAATGTATAAGACAAAAGTTAATGAATAATGAGAAAAAGCATTACGTCTATTTTAGATTCGCAAATTTTGGAACTTTTACACACATTGCAGATTACGAAAAATAGCCCCAAAAATTAAAAAAACACAACTATGTCAGGTTTGAGTTATATGTTGCTAATTCTGAAAGCGTACATCGGTAAAATGTCAAAAAAGTAGTTTTTTCGATAGTTATTCTGGTTGCTTCCAGTTTCTGGCATCCATCGCAGGACCTTTATATTTTAATACTTTGTGTGTACGGATACGTGGATTATTTCCAAGAGCACGTTTAAGTTTGTTAGCAATGAATAGAAAAGCTATGTACGGATATGTGGAATACTGAGAAGTATTACCATGGTAAAAGGAAGTGCACGCGGAAGCTTGTGTGCAGTTTTACTCCCTCACTTGAAATTTATAATGTCCGCGGACCCTTGTTTCCTCTTTTCTCTTTCTGTCCCTTTCTCCTGTCTTAACACGACCACTTCTTTCTCACATTTGACAGTAAACTGGAGATTTAGTTTGTTAAACTTGCTACTATTCCGTATCCTCTTGCTTTTCTATAGTAGGAAATAAGGAAATCTTAACTGCGTAGTTTGCACTACTATACACGGAGCTGACAAGTACATTACCATCAAATCGTAAAATGGAAGTAGATTGTTGCATCGATTTATTCAATCTCAAAGAGAGAGTAAAGATTGCGCATTTCTACCTAACAGGTATCCTTCAAAGAACTACCGCTTTCAATCCAGTTATGAAGGCAATGCTGATAATAATGCGTTCAATTCAGCCTCCAGCACTGTTATTTTTCATTTTTTTTTCAGTATACTCGAGCCTTTTAGTATTCGAGTCGCCCTTCGTTGCTTCGTTTCTCAATAACCAACTAAAATAAATGAATCTACTCCTAGTATTAGGTGAGTTTCGTCTAAAATCGTGAGCTCTTTCTTAGATATTCGAAAATTATAATACTGAATTATAAAAACGTCACGTTTTGTAGGAAGATAAAAAAATAAACGAGATATTTGAAAGAAAAAATTAAATATCTGTTAATTACGCCCACATCTCCTATGGGTATAACCGTTTGTTTTCTTTATCGGATCGGAACAACTCGCTCATGGAGGGATTGCCTGTGGGAGTTTTCTCTCGCAGGCACTTCTCCTCACCTGCCTCGTACTCTGTCTGTTTTTTTCAAAGTTCTCACATGTCGAGACACCTTCACCTATTTTAGGTGTATGCAGTGGGTATATGGTAAGAGTTTTCCGCTGATCCCATTGGACTAGTTGGCCGTCTGCCTCCTAAATCTGTAGGAGACACGGAGAATGGAATGCTGCGATCCACAGCACACTCGTCTACCGTAATTCAGAAGGACGTGAGAATAGTACCCTATAGCCTGACCTGCCTGATGCAGGTTTTCCCTGCATCCCTTTAGGTGAAACACCGTGCAGGATCCTTAAAACTATGGCCCGGGGGCCGTTGTCAACCTTGCTCTACCTTCCGCATCCCAATAAAAAAATAATAAAACTCGCTCAGTTGATTATTTGCCACCGAGTTTATTAAGAAATAATTAAAAATATAAAATAAATGACTCTAGGTTCTTTAGTGTTATAATTAAGGTAGGGGAATTGGGGCGGAACGGGATAGCGGGAAGAATGTTGTGAAAGAACTCTTGTTTTAGCGTCTTACATCTCTGAATTTATATTTTATGCAGCATTTCTACACAAGGTATCTACAAAACTCCTCGCTTTTATCTTTATTGGTACATATTCATAAACTAGATGTTTTTCGCTGCATATAAGTTACGTATAAGTTTTACAATTGCTCGGTGCAAAATGTTAAACTTAGACTAGCGTGTGGGACGGAACGGAATACTACTGTATAAGGCGAAATGTGTGTTAATCAAGAAAAAAAAAGAAAAATCTGGCAGACTAACCTTATAATAATGAGTTATATAAATTGATTAAGGAAGAAAAGAAGCGGGAAAAGGGGGGAAATGCTAGCAAAGGCTGTGCAGTTACAAAAAAAATCAATTTGCAAAAGGAAAAATTGATAACACTATCACCATACACAAAATACACACTAAGGTGTTAAGATTTTTCTGAAATTAATTTCATTGTATTAATTGTAATTAATAAACATCCTGTTGTTTTCTGCCCCGGAATTGGGGCAGAACGAAAAATTTGTTTCTTTTTGAAAATGTATAAAAAAATCTAATTTTGCTACTTGAAGTTAAATTTATATCATATTTACTAAGTATAAGAATAAACTAATGCTTCATGGTTTTATGAAGTAATTTTTTTAATTTTCCATAACTTTACAAAAATTGTTAAACAATAGTGTCGCTTTGAGTTTCCATAATAAACTTATTTATCGGAGTAATTGGGATTAATTTATTAAGAATTAAGAATAATGAGTAAATGTGAGTGACTTATTTGAATAAAAAGGGCCTTTAAAATAAAATTAAATAATTTCGTTAATACCTCACACACAACTTGTTTTATTACATTGAAAAACCCTATATTTCACATTCAGTTTAGACTGATTGTTAATGATTATGACCTATGGTCGAAAGCTATCTTGTTTGTTAATTTCAAAATAAAGACATCGGGAATTTAATTTTTTTTAGTTATTTCTGTGCAGTTTGATTAAACTCAAGAAAATGAAAATCAATTATTATATGTTAAAAATCATGACAACCTAAACATGTAATTGGCAACCATACAATTATGATTGTTCGTTGAATAGGACGGCACGATCAGTGTTGGGAAGTATGACAGGAGGAGGATGAACGGGGTCAGCGACCATCGCGTACTCTGCAGAGTTCAATGTCACGACCTCTGACCAGCACCGTTAGCGCAGAAAACCTTGGCAAGTGAAAGGCAAGGCTGTCCTAAAGTAACGCACTCCGAGGAAACTCAAACCTGCCAGTAATGGTTTCAGTTGGGACTCCGCGGAAACGCCTCAACAGTCTTCTACAACGAGCTCCATTATTATCAATTTCATTCCTCTCGTCGACACATACATGAACATAAGCCATTTCAGTTCCGTTCTTTAATCGATCTCGATATGTGAAACACTGTCGTAGACAAATTGATATACTAGAGAACGTCGTTATGAAGCTGCGCAAAACAGAAATATCGAATAACGCTACTTTTATAAATCGCATTATTTTTATAAGTATACTTGTTTTTAAACACACACAGGAAATTACGAACCGTGGAACTGGTATAACTTAAAACTTTACTATTCGTATAGCCACATAAACGATTATATTGGAGTAGGACAGTAAATAATTATCCATTAGACAGTTAATTTTAGTTATAAATTATTAAATTTAAGGGGGTTAAAATGAAGTCATACAGTGTCACAACTGTATAATCATGAAAGAATTAATAACTAGTTGGCACAGTTGAGTAGAACAATGACAACAAGTTACTGAAGGGTCATTCCATGTCAGGTCAACGCAACAATGTTTTTTCCTTTCATACACCTAAAGTAGGATGTGAAATATTTTTGCTCTATCTCAATGCTTTATATATTTTACAGCCTGATAAAGCAATTGAAATTTCGTAGGTTTTAACGGTCAGCTGGGGGAAATACTAATTTGTTCTTCCACGAAAATAAATTATATCTTCCTTATTTACCAACCAATTTTGATGAAATAATAGTTATTAACGTCTGTAAGTTTAAGTGATGCCAGTAGGTAAAACAAAATAATTAAATGAAACTACTTGTTTCGGTCCTGATCTGAACCCACTTGACTTTGTACTAAAATTAACAATTAGGGTTCAGATCAGGACCGAAACAAGTAGTTGCATTAAATTATTTTGGTTTTGTTTTACCAAACTGTCTGTTTTTTGCCTCATTTAAACATCAAAATTGATGAACTTTTTAAAATGAAATATGGACTTTTACACTACGCGGAATATCATAAAGAGGGAAAAGGATAATGACAAAAGTTTTTATTATTATTATAAAAGATAAATACATGAAAAAAATTATATTAATGGTTTCTTCAGTCCATTATTTATTTTACTTCAAAAATAGGAGTTGGAGAAACGATCCCCGTGCGCGACCATCTCCGATTTTGATGAAAATTTTTTACAGTTTGTACTATGATGCCTCAGGAGAATATTTGCAAAATTTCATACCGAAGTATGCATTTCTGATCGATTAAAATCGCGAAATAGTTTTTAAAAATAGATAGATGTGAAACAAAAACCATTTGAGATAGAGCAAAAATATTTTACAAACGTGCCAAGTTTCATTAAAATATGAGATCACGGTGTCAATTTTTTTTGGTTTGATTTGACATAGCACATTTTAATATTCGCACTTAAACACAAAATTCATAATCGAGTCCAAATATAATAACGAAGACAATAAAATAAAATGCAGGTAATAGTTGCAATATCTGATTATGGACTAAATTTTGTTCCACACAGATTTATTCAAATTCCAATAATTTTCCGTGATCAGTAGTGATAACTATACACAACAAAATCTACAATTGTTCTAATGCCATCAAAAATTCAAAACAAATATATAACATTTACTTACGGTGAATTAACGATCTGTTTATAACTTAAATAAGTTTATAACCAAATCCTTAGAAGGGTCTTAGTTGCGTAGCCGGGTTTGTGCTCTTTTAAACAATTTCAATTTGACTTTTGCACGAAATAAATTACACTACACTGTCTACAAAAGCGTATATACAACGGTATTATATGTAACAAACAAACTGTCTCAGTAAACAATACGCTCCACACGTTAATACGAACGAGTGAAACATGTTTGCGTTCATTCCAACTAACATGCTGCTTGAAAGCGATAGAAATTCGTTATAAGGGCAGATTTACCTGTGTGGCTCCTCCCTTCTCCATTCAAACTAAGCAGCTAAGGGTGAGCAGACAGGTATCCCTTCCCCTCTGTCCTAAAGCTGCAAAGGAAACGGAAGGAAACAGGAACAGACAACAAGACTGAATCAACTCGTTTACGAGAAAATGACATACTAAACTCGATCATTCTTAAATGTTCCACAGTAAGAGAATGTTTAAATAAGCAGATAGCATAAATCATACCATTTTTTATATTTCCAGGACGGACTGATACATAGAAGAATAATTCTACATAAATAAAAGGTAATGTATACTGTACGCTCTGGGTTTTATATACCGTGCGAACTCAATACGATTATACGGTTTGACCTCGTGATTTCCTATACCAATCAACAGATTGCCATGAAATTTTGGTGTATTGTATTGCTTTGCCCAGAGAAAGTTTCTGTCGATATTTTGAAGAGTTAGATTCCTTGCATATAAACTTTCAGGTCAAGATAGGTCCTATTGGAACAGGATACATTTTGACCTCACGTAGACTGTCAAACGAGATAATTTAATAGCTGATAAGCGTGAAATAATGCTTAGGTTTAACTAATATTATAATTACGTAATTATGGCTTTAAATTAGTTTAAAAATATGCATCGTGTTTCACAAGACGGTCGCAGTGCTAATGATTGGGACTAAGTGCAGCACGCACTCTATTCTATTTTTCGTAGATACATAGATGTATTTACATACACTATTTCACGCCAATCAGACCGAAGAGATAGTTCGTGCAACTTCTCCTTATAAATATAACTGACTGTTTCTGTGTATTTTTTGTGTGTGCTTATCTAAGGTACCAGGAGATTTTTCGATTAATAAACTAGAGCGGTGGTTATGATGAAATTAAGCTCTCATAAAATCGTGGTGTGATACGGTAGATACAATTTCAAAAACGTGGTGGTCTCCCTGATGGCTTAATTACGTGTTGTCAACCAGAGTACTGTACCAGGCTAATAGAAATTAATTCGCGGCATCGCAAGGAACCCACCTAGAACTAAATAAACAAAAAACATAGTTAAATACGTCACAAATAAAATTTTAATGAAATCTTTATAGCATATTAAAAAATATCAAGACGTATATTTCCCACTAGGATCCATTTTCGGATGAACATTTATATAATTAATTTATATCATGAAATTTTACGTTAACATTAAAAAAGATCACGACGCATATTTTCCGACTAGGATCAATTTTCGGATGAACAGTTGTATAATTAATTTAACTCATGAAATTTTGCATTAACATTTTAGTTTTGTTTATTTGGCTTTGTTGTTCGTACTTCACTGAAGTCAGATACACTTAACTATTAAAAAGATATTTTTATAGAGGATTTTGTGGATTGATTTTGATTTCATTGCAATGGTCATAGCCCAGTGGAAATGCGTAAAATACTTCAAATTAATAAATACACAAACTGAAGTATAAAACTTATATAAGATAAAAATAAACAAGAAACATAACGCTCAATTACCCCAATTAAACTTCAAATATTAAAACCAGTAATGGTGCCCTACTGTTCCCTGCAACTTTTCCTTTGTGCTTAACTTCACTACATTGTGATTACTAAAATATTATATTTAATTTAAAAAGTCAACCCTTTTTAAAATATTACTTCATTTTACACTTCACTCAATTTTCTTAATACCCTATTACTATATCTTACTTTCTATCATGAATAATTAAACTTTTTTTAATTGTTTCATTGTTTTTGAGAAGGCCTGCAGCATGTTAGGAGATTGACTCGAATAGTTCTATTTAGAAATTAAAGTTTTTCTGTATCATTTCTCTGTTTCTTTTGTCTAATCTTGCACGAGTTATCCCTTTTAGAAAAGTAAGGTAAAAGAAAACCGTTCATATTTCTCCAGGCCGGTTCGTTGTTGTGTGGTCTGAATAATGCACAAAGTCTAGCCCGTTTCCTCTACGTGACAAAGCCTCAACTTCCAAGTCTACAAGATAATTTTAATGCATTTTTCCAGCGAATGAATGTGCTCAATCCTGTACGGATCCCAACATGTTGCCCCATACTCTAGAATAGGTCGCAACGGCCTCAGTCGTTCTGGAGCTTTTCTTTAATATATTTCGAAGAGAAAGTGCTTTCCATTCCTTATCGGCCACTGAATTTACTTGTTTACCCCATGATGAATCTTTGCTAAACCTCACGCCGAAGTATTTACAGCTGTGGTAAGGATACAGTGGCATAGTAGAACTAAACAAGTGAAATGTGACATGAAGAGAGTGAAGAACGGAGAAGCGCAGTATTCTAATGTCAGTTCTATTCTGCGAGATTAATTAACGGGAGAGAACGGATGACTTCTCGTAATAGGTCACAGTTCTTGATCAGTACTTATGAAGAAGTGGATATGTTGGAACTCCAGCCTTTCAAATGGCTTGAGCGTGTTAAGTGCGAAGGTCTAATAGCTTTTAGCCTGATTCATTTGATTACATCTTTTTTTCCCCGTTTGGAGTGGGTAAATTTGCCTTTCTGTCCGTGCGACTGGAATGAAAGTTGCTATGTCAAGGCCTTGATTGTCCGTCCCCTAGCAAGGCTGGTCCAGACAGCAGCCCTCTCAGCTCAACACGCACACCAGTTTCGGAGCTATGATGCACTAGTATTCCAGGAAAAATTCACTCGGCTCTCTCGTAACAAAAACGTGCAGACACGACAGAATAACTAGCACCGTATCTGCTAATCTTCATTCTAATGAAGGATTTTATAACACGCTGGAAAGTTTCGAAAGCGACTCCGCTTGTAGAAAACATTTGTTATGGTTTCTTTACCGCATTGGTTAGCAAACATAATACCATTCTCAGAAGTGCATTAAAGTTGTCACCAAGCGTGTTAAAAGTGGAATATCAAAGATTGAGTAATACGAAACTTATACTTGAAGTTGAAACATTTTAAAACATAAAGGCCAATTTATGTAAGACCGTGCCGTGGTCGAACCGTGCCTCGAACGAAACAAGGACAAAACTTGTCTCGTCAGAGTTTATTATTCCTTCGTACTGAAACCGTCCATTCCACACCACTTCCCAAGCTCAACAATAATCACGTGACAGTTCTGGTTGTTTTCATTCTACGTAAGTTCACTCGTTCTTTGTCTTGACGAAAATTTAGTTGAAAATGCTAGAGCCGGGTTTCCCAAGCTGGGTTCCGCGGAACACTATAATGTTCCGTGGGGTCTGAATAGGTGTTCCGCAAACATTTGGAGTGATTCTCTCTATACTATGGAGTACAATATCATGTTATAACACTACTTAATCAGTTCGTATGAAGAAAACTCCGTTTGCATTGAACAGGAGAAAATCTAATCACAACTTTGCGAAACAAAGAAACCGTTTTCCTCGTTTCCCGCTACAATGAGTTAAAATGAAAAAGTGTGGACGTATTCAGTCAACCAGAAACATGTACGAGTGAGATAGATTGCCGTAGACCACAATTATATAGTAAATAATATAGCTTTATGAACTTAGAAATGAGTTGTTGGTCTTCTTGAAGGCACAAAATAATTCAGGACAACATTTTGTTGAAGTTTTACCAAATCCTTCGTGGTTGATTAAACTCACATATCTGGCAGATAGTTTTACAAAGTGCAATGAAAGCAATATAAATTTTAATACAAAAGATAAAATTGGATCTTTTGATAAAAAAATACAATATTGGATTTCATGTACTAAATCTAACGATCTTAATTGATTTCCTGCCATTCGTGAATGTTTGAATGAATTAAATTTTAAAGTAGATGAAGTTTCCAAAATGTTATTAGAACATCTATTAACATGAAATTGCGATATTGTCCGAAAACTAGTAAGGACGATTCCTGGGTTCAGAATCCTTTTCCTATGACAGTTAAACCTGTAGGTTTAGGTGCAAGTGACTATGAAAACCTAATTGATTTAATCAGTTAAAGAAAAATACAATGATCAGTCGTATGTGATTAGTGGGATAGTTCCAAAGAGTTCCATAATATTTCAAAGCATGCTATTATTGTTTCACTTCAGTTTCCTACAACCTATTTATGCGAAGCCACACCAGATATTAAAATTGAATTTACAAATATTGTGCCTGATATCAATAAGATATGCAATTCAAGGACCGAAAATCATCAAAGTCACGAAGTACTTTACTTATTTATATTATATTACACGTCTATATTTAAAAATAATTACTAAATTAAATATTGTTTAGTTTTTACAACTTTGAATCACCCATCCTGAAAATAAGCTAAGTGTTCCGTTAGAATGTGGGATTTTACCAAGTGTTCCATTGGAGAAAAAGTATGGGAAACCCTGTGCTAGGGCATATCCTCCAGTATACGTGACTAATCCGAAATATTTTGACTCATGTTTTTAATTAAAAAAAGCAATTATTTCTTCGTACTCCTCCAAAACGTCAGCGATAGCCTCGAATTCCAGATCACTGATTTGCATTTCTATGATTCACAGAAGAGTCTCAGTTCAGGATAAACGCTCAGCACGTGTAAGACAGGGCATGGTTTAACAAACTAAGCTCAAGTCCGAGCCCTTTTATTTAACAAATAAAAGTTAAAAATATATAACCCTTTTCTCCGCAAATGTCGGAGGAGACTATGCATTGTTTTTTCTTGGATCTAAATTCTGAAATTAATATATTTTCTATATCCTTGAGCCGAAGAAGTTTTGAAATGAAACACTATTTTATTAAATTATTAAAATGTTATATCTTTTTTATTCATAATAAAACATTGAAATACGTTACTTAAACATTTTGATAGAAAACTAATTATAAACACTCAAATTGTCAAAGCAATATATTTTGTAACTATTTATATCTTTTAAATTATTTTTTGTGAGTTTTGAGAATATAGAGGTTTCATTTATTTCCATAGAAAATTGTGATTAATTATTTAAACACTTTTTGAAGATTCTAATTACATTTTTTGATTCTATAATTACGTTAATTTCACAATGACATTCTAAAATGCCATTAACATAACATTAACAACAGCGGCCAAAACCTTTAACCCAATCGAGCTGCCACTAAATTTCATGGGATTCTTCTATTTCGAGAGTTTTCCTTAATATTGCCAGTATTCATTTCATCGTAGGCGCCGTACTTTTCCGTGTGAACTCCTGGGAATATAAGTCTCGTATATTGTATCATCGTAAAACGCTTATAAAATAGAAGATGCAGTTTTAGAAACTGAGATCATTATGAAATCAAAAGAGTTATAGAGTCAAAATATGTAATTATAATCTTCACTTAAGCTTTCGGTGCAAAGTTTCAGCCATACTCAAAATTTGCTTAAATAGAACTTTCTAAGAAAATAAATAAAACCTCAATATTCTCAAAAAAACACAAAAATAATTTAAAAGATATTAAATAGTTACAAAATATCTATTTTAGCAATTTGAGTGTTTATAATTAGTTTTCAATCAAAATGTTTAAATAACGCATTCAAAACTTTTACCGTGAATTTAAAACAAATTTAATGACATGGTGTTTCATTTTAAGCTCAATTCGGCCTAAGCATATTTATATTTATAATTTGATTGAAGTTAGATTTTATATCATTTTTATTTTCATATTATGGCCGCCTGCATCCCATAGCTATGATTACTCCACTTCGATGCTGAATAGAGTTGAAATTATACGTAAACAAACTAAGCGAAAACGCTATCAAATTAATTGATCCAGAAAAATATATATTGGAAGGAAATCATGGCTTTTACCAAGATGGTGGTAGCCGCGTCTCACCCAACAGAATTGATTTCCTGGTCCCCTAAAAGATGTTTCAGCATTTGCTTGAAATTGTCATATGCGTTCAAAATAAATTGCGAAAGGTTATTTTACCCCCATCCGTCCCCTCTTAAGGGATGAACTATAACTTAAATTGCATTTCTTCTGTCAGAATTAAACTCAGCGGTTTAGAGCCCAATATCGATTGTTTCTGGTCATTTTTATCTGATGCCCCCCAGTACCACCCCTAAGAATACTCTCCTGCGATTATGGGTGGGGCTGTATCGGAGGATACACTATAAAATTAATTCACCTAGGAATGCATTTATTTGATGCAATTGTTGGCCGCTTTTGGTTATTTTAACATTTCCACTCCCGCCAAACTTGTAGTAGCCGTGTCTTACCTCAGTAGTGCTAATATCAGTCGCCAAAAACAAGTGTTCAAAATTTAGTCGAAATTATTCCAACCGTTAAAAATAGTATGCGGAAGTCTGTTTTACCCCCTTCCAACCATTGTTAGGCGATTGACAGTAAAATTGTTGACCAAGATTGAATTAATATTCAAATTACCTATATTTCTACCAAATTGGTCGTTCCGCTTAAATTTTTTTTAGTATTATTGACAAGTTATAAATGTCTGTAGTTACAGAAATCCTACCAGAGTTGAACGATGTGTAGTGATAATACTGTATTATAAAGACTGTTAGCTGAATATGTTATAGTACGCTTCCTAATTGCTTATTTATTAAGATCATATGTATTAAACGATTTTTACGTACCCACTATTGTTTCTCACTGCGGTACCTAATACAAAAATGTAATTAATAAAATGTTACAAAAACAACTATTTTTTCTTTTTGCAATTCACTCTTTTTTTATGAATTAGTGAATGTTGTATACTCGTACACATTCCATCTCTTGGCAATCAATTAATTTTAGCAAAATTAATAAGTAATGGGAAAGGTTCAGCTTAAAATATTTCAACGACTTCTTCTTTTTTGCTTAGAGATAATCAAATATGATAAATAAAAAGACGGCCAAGAAGTCAGCATATAAATTTATTACTATTTAAGTACATAAATACGACGATTCGTCACCCTTTTGAGACTTCCAAACACACAACATTTAGCAATTCATGTCATTTACTTCTTGACTCCCTCAGCCGAAGAAAATGATGAAATGTATTGAACTATGCGAGACAAAAATCCTTCACATGTAAATTCTTCAATACATTTAATAATCTTTTCGACTGAGGTAGTCACAAAGTAAATGATATGAATTTCTAAATGTTATACCTGAGGAAGTCTCAAAAGGGTGACGAAACGTCGTATTTATGTACTTAAATAGTAATACATTTATAAGCTGACTTCTTTGCCGCATTTTTATTTATTGTAAACTTGAAGTCAGAAACTATGCTTGAATAATTAAATATGATCAATTTCCTGATTGTATTGGAAAAAATAAAGAAATCTGAAAATTTATTATTACTGGTCCTACCTGCGGCATAATTTTTCCCCCATTTAAGAAATTATTTGTTCAGACAAATAGTTAATTTATAACCCACAGAATGCAGCTAATAACGTTACACAACTGTATATAAGACAAGAGAAAAACTTTATAACAAAAGAAGGTAACATGCATGACGAAACAAACCATGTCGGAATACAGTAAAGTTTATTAACTTAAATGCAATACAGATTTTAATTCTAAAATTGTTGATCTAAAGTTAAATCGACAACGCAAAACGATTCAATTAAGTTCATTTTTCGATAATTCACTGGGGAAAAAAATAATTCAAATAGCCAAGGTTTCTCAGTATGGCCGGTGTGTATTTAAGCAGCGGGAAAGAAAGTAATGGATTTATAGCAAGTATTGCGAAAGAGTGAACGAAGTTTGTGTAATAAAGAAGGCAGGAGGATAAGTATCGGGTATCCGGATATGAAGAGATTGGTTACGTAGGCGTAAGGGCGCCGCGCCGCCCCGCGTAGTCAAATGCTGCGCCGAGATTAATGGCCGCTCTAATCTGACAATTTTTCCAAGTACGAATCCTGATATACAAGTTGTTTCCTTTTGGTTTACTTTCTCTGCTCAAACATGGAGCCCCCCTTCCAACTCCATTAATCAATTTGGAGAGTGAAACTTTAAACAGAAATACGGCAATAAATCTACGCTCAAATACATTTAATATGAGAATGGCGCGAGCACAGGCGCCTCAATGTAATGAAGTGAACAGGTTGGCACTTACCAAAACCGTCGCAGAAGGCTGTTGAAACAGGCACGAAGTTGTCTGCAACAAAATTCAAGTTATATACTTCATAACTACAGAAAGCTAACATAAATAACGTAGAAAATTTAGACGTTCGTGATTGAACTTGAGACGATTCTTTCTACGAGGACTGAAATAGTCATTAATACTAGAGGCTCTAGTAAAAAGCTTTTAATATTACTATGACGCAAGAATTAAAATTAAAATTACAAATATGTTTTTGTCAAAAACTATAATTCGTTAACGCACGGGAATTTATATATATATTTAAAAAAATACAGATCTTTTAATTTTCGAAAAACCCAAGTCTAAACCAGGAAATGAGGGGACTGAAATAATATACAGTAATTGTCCTTATATAACTAGACGGTCACTTTTTTAAATAAACTTTTGCTGATGTATCACCTCATTTTAAACCAGCTGGTATTAATTACTAGTTATACCCGCGACTTCGTTCGCGCTAAATAGCTCTTTTTATTTTGCCCTAAAAACGAAAGTACGACAATTATGATCGTTTCACGGCAAACCTTATAACTCGCAGTTGGTTTTGAACGGGTTTACAACAATGAGCAACAATGAGAATGCTCACCATCCCTCTCTCTCACTCAGGCTGCCAAAATTACGCTTATAATAACACAGTAAGTGAGATGAATGGTATCGGGGAGGGGCGCTGCGGGAGTTTTCTCGCAGGCGCTTCAGCCCAGAGTGACTGCGGGGCTCACCTGATCATGTCGGGGATGCCTCGCACTCTTTCTGTTTTTTTTTATCAAAGTTCTCATATGCCGAGACACCTTCACCTATTTTAGGAGGTATATGTACTGGGGTCAAAGACCTTGGGCATATGGCAAGAGTTGTCCGCTGATCCCATTGGATCAGTCGGCTAACTGCCTCCTGAAATTGGTGGAGACACGGAGAAGGGAATGCTGCGTCCCCACAGCAAACTAGTCTCCCGTCATTCGGAAGGGCGTGAGAATAGTACCCAATGCCCGACCTACCTGATGCAGGTTTTCCATGCATCTCTTTAGGTGAAACACCGGGTAGGATTCTTAAACCATAGCCCGGGGGCCCTAGTTAACCCTTGGGTACCTTGCTCTACCTTCCACATCCCCCCTTTTCAATTCCCTTCCTATGCTATTAAAGGGGAGTTGCCTGTTTCAGGATCATCCTTATGTAGCCTGTTAACCAAAAAAAAGATGAATGGTATAGTAACGCCGAATATGACTTTTAATTCGCATTTCGCGCGGCAATTCAATTGATTAATAAATATTTATATTGATATCTTCTGAACTTTTCAAGATATCTAAATGAGACAAACAGTTAACTTTACGTTAAAATTCATGTTTCAATCCCTGGAAATTTCATTGAAATCCGTTTAGCTGTTTCGGAGCATAAACAGATCGACAATATAGGCAACCCGTATCTCTTTGAGGAATAATATATATATATATATAATACATTATATTAGATTAATAACAGTATCGAAATAAAATGTGCGCGAATATTAAAGTTAAATTTTCCGTTTTTAAACCCTCAAAGCTTTATTGAAATCCGTTGAGCCATTTCGGAGCCTATTCGAGATAAACATACGGTCAGACAGACACTACAATTTTATTTATTGGTACAGATTGACGCCCTACAGTATTTAATTCAACAATAATCTCTTTGAAAACACTTGATTAAACCATCATAAAGAGAGTCATATTTTTTAAACATTACCTTTTAACGGCCTCTGCTTTAATTATAACAACTTTGATAACTATCATAATCGAGTGAAGAAATCTATTGGTACCTTAACTCGTAAGCACATACGTACAGAAAAATACAAAGTAACAGTCATTTAGATTCATAAGGAGAAGATAAATCAGGCATCTCTCCGGTCAGATAAATGTCAACAATGTGTCAAATAAAATCGTGTTGCCCCAATATTTATATAATGTATTACCTCATTAAAAAGTGTCATTACTCAAACAAAATGTTAGTTAAATTTAAGCCTCATTGAAAGCATTACAACAATTTCATTATCTCGTCTGACAGGTTTCGTGTTGTCATAATGCAGGTTCAGTTACCAAATTTGAAGACGACAGGAGTAAAATATCGAGAAATAAGAGTTATCCAGAACCTCTACAGATGGCAGTGAGCAGTAATTAGAATTGAAGGGCAAGAAAAGAAAGGAGTAAGATAAGGATGCAACCTGTCGCCCATGCTGTTTAAATTATATACAGAACAGGAGATGAAGTTAAAAATAAATATGGAAAGGAGAAGAAATAATAACCCTAAGGTTTTCTTCTGACTCTCCGAATACCACAATATCATCGGAAGACTCGGAAAACATAATAAAATGGCATGAACGTGATCCTGGATGAAGAGTACAACATGAGGATTAATACAGGAAAAACCAAGGTAATGGAGTAAAGGTGAGAAATAATGGAATAACAAAGAGTTAGATTGGGAAGGGATATTTTGAAGGAAGTTAAGGAATTAAGCAACTTGCGAAGAATAACAACTGGGGGATGGTAGAAGCATAGTAGACATAAAGAGTAGGATAAAACAGTCAAGGAAGGCTTTCGCAAAAAAGAGGAATTTCTTACAGCTAATATAAGAATGAGTATTAGGAAATATTTATTAAAAATGCTCGTATGGAGTCTGACATTGTATGGCTGCGAAACGTGGACGATAGGATTTGCAGACAGGAAAAGAATAGCTTTCGAAATGTGGTGCTGTAGAAGCATGCTTAAAATGAATTCTAAGAAGAATAAGATAGATATTTGGAGGGATATATTAAAAGACCGCATTTCAAACATGAAGGTCTTGTAAAATTGGTATTAGAGGGAAGTGTACAGGCTAATAACAGAAGATGCGTTGTAAGGATGGAATACGCTAAGCAGATTATGGAGGATGTGCTAGTTATGTAGAAATGAAAAGCTTGCGCAGGATAGGTTTGCATCTGACTAGTTGTTATTGTATTCAGTTCTTAGACATGTCTTTATGGTTAGTACCTTTATTGGCCTGAACGGGGGTAAGAAACGAATCTAAATCTTGGAAACATCGACAGAAAACCTTCTCTGGACACAGCATTAAAATAAAAAAAACTTTCCTGGTATTCAGATGAACTGTACGGGAAAACATTATCTCAGCAAACAAACTATGATAAGCAGGACAAAACTAACAATTGTTCACCGGGTAGATAAAATTTCCACAGTATTTTCAAAGAAATCTGTCTCTGGGTATGAGAAACGGCGCCACAGTCAAGTTTCATTGTCCTTCGTTGACTAGATTGATCGTGAGGTTAATTCACAATTGATAGCGCGAATGGTTACAACACAGCATCAACTGTCACCGCATAAGTACGCGGACACGACTAAGATGGATGTTACCGTAAATGAACAACGCGGAAAGTGAGGCTAAAGTAAAGCACAAATTACTAATCTATATTGAAAAATAAAGTCTGATTAAACACCAACCTTATATGTTCAATTTTATGTTTAGGCTAATAAACTGATTAGCTTCTTTAACAAGTAGTATGCATTGCATACTGACACTTAGTTCTGTACATTTTCGTTCACAATGCATCTGAGATGGAAGGGGTTTTAAATTCATCTTTGACTTGTAAAAGCTGCCGTCATCATTAATTTTGCACGTAGCTGCAATATGAACGTAGAGATTGTATAAAAACGCGAAATACATACGGCCTCGATTTTAGGGAATACAAAGCAAAATGTATTAAATCTGTATTTACTATTGTTGTTTAAATTTCAACATTTTATGAGAAATTCAATTGTTCAATTATTTGACATTCTTAAATTTACAAATAAACAAATAAGCCAATTTCAGCAAAAGTTTATGGGGGCAAGAATCTCTTTGCCCTGTAAGTTACTCTCGCAGGCCGTTATTACGCAACACGACAGTCTAACTGCGTGAACGGCACAACACAGATGTAAGGCCGGGCGCACATTGAGACGCAGGGCATCACAGCAAAACATCTTCTGCGAGCACGAACCGAGCAACAAGCTGAAACTCGCTCGCTTCGGCGTTCTAGTGCCAGCGAACACGAGCAACAAGAAGTCCATCATCATCTTGAAGCAAGTAATTTATTTTATTTATAATGCGATGTAATGTTATACAAAACAACTTATATTTTTTTAAATGAAAAGTTAATTATAATAATTATTTTTTTACAATTTCGAAATTCAATTAATTTAATAATACTGATGTTAATAAAACCACACCTAAAGTTTAGTGTTCTTACAATTATTTGTCACGTGCTATCGTATTTCTATACGGAAGGATAATTCTACATCTTTCATTGTTAATTTACTTAAGGGATAATTGCACCTGCCTTAATGATACAAAAATTCTTATGTATTTCTTTTAACTATTGTTACGTTTACAAATTAATGTGATCGAGCAGTAGCAGTTGACATACATTAGAGTAATCCATATTTTCAAGCTTTCATCCTTTTTTAGATAATTGAAAAACTTAAACACGTGTAATACACTTTTTAAAATGTTTTCACTTGTATATGAAATAAATTTAGGATTAATATCCAATGGTAAATGTAGATAACTATTAATTGAACTCACCCTGTGTAATACTTCATGTCATGAGAATTTAAGTAACAAGGCAAATTGCCTCATTATGTGAAGTATTTTTAAAATAAATTGGACTATGGATTTTATGAGAGGTGCGGAGTTTGTTTCAGCTTTGTGCCTTAAGTCCCATTATAGCTGTGTGGCTCCTAACAACATCGATAAATTTCAGTCCGCTCTTAGCACCAATCTCAATCCGACGTCATCACCATCATCATCTTGAAGTTATATCGCAAATGATCGAGACAATCAAAGAACACAAGCCAAAGAGCTCAGCTCGGTTCGGCTCGGCTGGGGTTCACACTACGACGCACGCGAACCGAGCATTCCTTTGATGTTTAGTCAAAATACCGACAACAGATGGAAAACACGGCGAGCAATCCTGGCTTATCTGGCGCATGCGCACAGCCTCGTGTTCTGTTCGTTGCTCGCAAGTGTGGACGGGGCTTAACGGAACAGCGCATATTGTTACGCATTCCCGAGATGCGCAGAAATCTACCTGGCATGGCGCATGTGGATCTGGCACAGAAACTGTGACACGCAGCACGTGCAGTTGTTGGCTCTTGTGTTTCTCTTAGTTTTCGTTCGTTTTTTTCTTTGAAATGGAAGAAAAATTAATTGCGGAGGCACCCAATGATGTATGACATCAATGATTCTAATTATATGAAATCGAAATTGAAGCAGAAAATTTGGATGGAAATAGGAAAAGAGCTAAACTTGGCAAATGGTAAGATAATTAAACATTATTTACTTTTGTTTATTTTATAAATTGGGTTTAATGAATACCGAATAAGGGTAATCTGTTAAATAAAAGCTAACGACTTAAAAACAGCATCAAGATGTATTCTTACCAATAACTAATGTAAGTTACTGTTACATATCATAGTGTAATGTAATATATTAATAACAATTAATTTGAGAAGGTACGAAATGACTTATCTTATGCATTAATAATGTCGCCTAAAAACGCTGTTCTTGCCGTGGCACACTCCCCACTGAATTAAAATATTCAGTGTATTTCAGTCGAACTGAAAAAGCTGCTTATAAACTTCTTGAACGATTACCTGCAATCGAAAGCAGCTGTTGTTTTGGTACGTTTTCAATCCAGATCGTTTGATCATTATCACCACTAATGACAGCATTTCTGACTGAATTATGTAACCAATATACAAAATGAATGAAATGTGATAACTAAATTATAGATATAATAATAAAATGTTGCATTTATACAACTAATGACACAATTATATAAATTATTGTTTCCTTTTTTTCAAGGGGAAGAGGCAAAATGAAGTTGGGCGAAACTCCGAAATAGTCAGATCGAAGCTAAGCGACGACAGCGTCGTATTAGAAGAAGTGGAGTTGGCGATTCAGAAATTAAAACATGGAAATACCAACCTTACGATTCATGGTAAACGAGAACCGGGAAACTAATTTCGAGGAGGACGGGTTACCGGTGGAAGAAAGTACTCCAAAAACGATGCCAGTGAATTAGAAATTGAAAAAGAGGATGTTGCAGCTAATTCGCCGCTAAACGACGATGGTGCAGGAGTTTTTGAAACACCCCCCAAAAAAGAAAAAAATAGATATTGCCAGTCATTTACAAAGAAGTATAGAGCAAAGAGAAGAACGCTCAAAGCAAAGAATTGCAGAAAGAAAGCGATTGGAGGAAAGCTTAGCTCCAAAAGAAGATCTGCATATGTTTTTTAAAGCTATGTATAAGCAGAACAAAAAAAATCCATCTGCATCGCAGTTAATTGTGAGGGGAAATGTTTTTATGGCTGTGTCCCAAGAGGAAGCACAACTTCGAAACATAGAATAGTAATTGTTTGTATACTGTAGTTTTTAATTTTATATCAAATAAATGCCTCAAAAATACTGCCAGTTTTTTTTTGAGCTTACATCCATCCGAATAAATAATATGTTCAATCTTGTTATGAAGTTCTTCTAACTCCGCCCGATTCATACGGAAATAGTTCAGAAACCGATCATCGGGGAATTCTTTTGTTACTAAAAATTCTCCATGAGTTCTTCTTTCCTTCAAATAATCGCCTTTTCACAACTGTTTTGTAGTTTTCGTCGGTTAATAAATTTCGGAACTCGGTATCCGCATCTGATTCAGATCTAAAGTCAGTATATTGTGCCAAAATTGTTTGGTGAATAAATGCGATAATCGCACAAAATTTCAGCTCAAAATATAGCAGAAACTGCTGCTGGATGTGCTGCGCTGCCCTGCGCGTGTTGCACAATGTGCGCCCTGCCGCACGTGCACACATTTTTGTGCGCTGAGCTCTGCTGCGCTGCACTGCGCTGCCCCACCTCCGACATGTGCGCTCGGCCTAATCAACTACCCGAAATAATGAAATGATATTTGAGCTACATAGTGTAAATGATGGGGGAATATTAATTAATTAATTTAATAATTGGGTTTAAATATATACATTTATTAATTGTAAACACAATAATTTTAAAATTGGGTCGTGCGTGTATATATTATGAACAAAAATAATGAATTAAAATGGGGTTATATTAAAGATCTCAGGGTAATTATGGTTTGGGGGACCACGTGTAGCAGATTTTCCGTTCGTTGACGAACCTGAGTTGTTTTCATATGCGTCTCGCTGTAATTTCCGTGTTGTGGAACTTGAAGCGGCCGGTCCACAATAGCACAAAGTCGTGCTGCCGGAATTGAGGAAACTCCACTTTTTCCTCTTTCTTCCTTTGTTGTTAAGACCTTTCTTCCCTGCTTCCTCGACTGATCAAAGCATTTTCCACCTCTCCGCTACCACCTCACCAATCTGCTCTCGCCACCAATCTCCTCTCTCCACCACTCTCCTTCAATCTCCTCTTGCCACCTCCTTGTATCACCAGAAATCTGTCCACCACTCTCCTTCAATATTCTCTCGCCATCACCTTGTATCACCTGCAAAAATCTGTCCCAAAATTGTCTCCGCCAGCCTAATAAAACCTTGTCCCCACTTATCCGACACCTATTACTAAGGTGGCAGGGATGGATATTCTCCAACAATATCCTTTGTTACATTTAGGGAACACACGCCTTCCGGTCACCAAATTCCCAGGCAGATTAGGACATTCCGAAACCGGCGACGAGGTGTCCGAGCTTTATGGTGTGTCAGCCGCAGTCCCTTTGTTTCGATTCCGAGCCGCCAAGTCGGCGCGCGGAAAAACCCCTTCTTCCTGGCCAGCGACTTGCTCATGCCGAAATATTTATTTAAATTTCCGTAAATAATAAAAAAATGGACGGGGGTTCCACTGCACTACAATAGATATCGTTTCTCGTCATCTATGTTGGTAAGACCATTATGGAAGAGTTTAGGGTACAGATTTTGCGAGAGGTAATTAAATTCCAAACAATTTTTTTTAAAACCAAAAACTTGAATGTATAATTTGTTAAAATATAAAATCATAACTTTTTAATTAAATTAAAAGAATAATACAGACTAATTTTGCATGGATAAAAACGCATATGAATAAATACAATTTTGCTTGCCGAGTGTGACCAATGGTGGATACTGACAAAATATTATTTAAAAACACATGGTAATTTTAGCTACGACAAACGAAATAAACAATACAAACATACAAAAAATTAAATCACTGCAACAAGAAGTTATCGTAAACTTTTTTTGAAATTAGGCGTATTATTCTTAGCATACGGATTACACCTTGATATTGCACTCTATCCCTTCAACCAAGACTAACATTTTGCCAATTAAATGATTTTGGATATAAATGTGCTTCGTCACAACAATGTACTTAGAAGTAAATTTAATACTTCACGTTCTAAGTTCAATTCCATATGTAGCGGAAGAAGTGGCGGAAACGAGATACAACCATTTTTACTAGATAGCGCTGGAGGTTAGTAAATAAGAGTGCAACATTTACTTTTGCAAGAAAGAAGTCCTGGCAGACGACTAGACCAAGTTTTGACTGCACCTTGTGACAGAACATTTTGTTTTTGAGTCTTACATCTGTGAATAATCATTTTCGCGGCATTTCGACAGTAGGAAATCAACAAAACTCCTCGTTTTGATCTCTTTCTTGATATAAATTGTAATGATCGCTGTTGGTTGCCTAGCGACGTGCTACTATTGATTTTGTTCAGAGAAGAGTTTAATTGTAAGTATTGTAACGTATCAAGTGTTAGTTATTGCACGACAAGGAGACGTGGACACCTGTGCTCGTGATCTTGCAGTCACAATCAGCCAGATTACGCACGCAGCAGAGCAAGTCCCAGCCAGGTCTTAACGATAAGTGAGGATTTTGTTTGAAAGGCGTTTTTATACCAGTTTCATTCAGATAAATGTATCTCCCATTTTGAATCCCTGAAGAAAGAGAGTACATGCAAATCTATTCGAACTGTGTTTGTGAAAATATTAAACATTTATTGAGTTTTATAGACTGACGATAGGGTGTAACTTACTCTTCAATATTTTGTGTGTAATTTGTTAATAAGTTGTATTTAGTTATTGTTATGACAATTTTCTTTTTTATCAGCCTGTCATTTTTCTCCCGGCGTAATTTATCGTGTGGCGGACTGTACGCTGCTCCCACAGTTTATAAATAAATATCAAATTAAAATCAAGCATTTCAATATATTCACAACTAGGAGTCTTTAGCTGGATATAAGTACTTGTTGTGGTAATCAGTCCTAAGGTTGGATTGACGTAACCTCCTGCGCAAACCTTTCCATTTCTGTATAGTTACCACATCCCCCCTAATCTGCTTAGGGCATTCCAGTTCACATTATCAAAGGTTCTTTTTAAATCTACGTAGGCATGTTTTTTCTTATCCTGTCTTCTAAAATTAGAGACCTTGGGTATACGGTAAGGGTTGATCACTGATCCCATTGGATCAGTCGGCCAACTGACTCCTAAAACTAGTGGAGACACAGAAGGGAATGCTGCGGCCCCACAGCAGACTCGTCTCTCTCATTCGGAAGGGCGTGAGAATAGTACCGACTTACAGATGCGCTTTAGGTGAAACACCGGGGCCTTAGTCAACCCTTGGCTAGTTTGCTCTACCTTCCGTATCCCCCTTTTCAGTTCCCTTTCTATGCTATTAAAGGGGAGTTGCCTAATTCAGGATAACCCTCATGGAGCCTGTTAACAAAAAAACGTATTGCACGAATGAGATACTTAACTAATTGTCCTATCTTATTCGCATCGATCAGTCTCAGTTTTCTTCGGTATAGGAATAATTATGCTGTTCCTAAAATCTTCTTGTATTCTTCCCGTCTCGTAGAAAACGTGAACTATGCTGAACAGCCATGACATTGGTTCTTCATTCGATGATCTCATCAACTCCGCTGGCGCTTTACAATTGCTCGGGTCTGTCAGCGCCCAACAAACTACGACAAAAAATTATGTCCCCTAACTATTCTTCATCCACCTGCTCTTCTTTTTCTATTTCTGTCTGATCTATATTTACACCGTGATATTCTAGATATTCCTTCCATCTTTTCTTTTAAGTTTACGTGTGAAGTTTAAATTAACTTGTCTTAAGGCTGAAACTAGCGTGCGGGCCGGAACGGGATACTACTGTGGAAGGCAAAATTAATGTTATCCTCAAGAAAAAAAAAGGAAAAACAGGCATACCCACCTTATAAGAATGTATTACAGAATAGATTAAGAAAGAAAGAACGAAAAAAGGGGAAAATGCTAGCGAATCTCTTAGCGAGAGGATTAATTAATATAGCGATTAACCGTACGCTAAATAAGTATAAGAAAGAAAACACAAAAGGTGTTGAGATTTTTCTTAAATTTATTATAATGCACTAAATGTAAATACAAAAATTTCCCGGGGCAGAAGCTTCTTTTTAAAAATTAAAAAATTCTAAATTCTTTGTTTTCTGTAATATTGGTATTAGATTAAGTAATAGTAATAACTAGTGTTTTATACTTTTATGAAACTATTTTTCTCTTTCTATAATTTTATAAAAATTGATTTGTAACATTACTCAGGATAACAAATTCATTAGCTTTTTTAACTGGTATTCGTTGACTTTAGGAATCACACGTTTTAAATAATATTTATCTTAAATTTGAATTGATTTACTGATATTACTATAATCGTTTACCTACTGAAGCAAATAATAAATAATGTTTCTTCAATTAAACCGGAATAAATAACTCATTTAGAAATTCTCATAACTCGATTCAACATTCGTGGATTACCTAACTGGAAGCTGAAACTCCGACCGTACGTTCTATTACGTTTCTGATGTTCCTTCTTTAATGCTAGTGTTAATGAGGTTGTATAATTTATTTTAATATCAGGATTATTATGAGTAGAAAATAAATGAGAAAATACCGACCGGATCAGAGACTCGAACCCAGGACCTCCTGATATCCAGATGGACGCTCTACCAACTGAGCTAGTCCAAGGACCGATTCAACATCTCTTCATTCCCGTAAACCTAAGCTAGGCTCACCCAATTCATTAATTACACTCCTCACACCCTAATTCTAGGAAATACATGAAGAATGGACATTGCGTAAATCGATCACAGGTGCATTTAATTCTAGTCTAAGGAAGTGGAAATGCTTCAAATGAAGCTCAGTAAAGCATATAGATAATTTTAGAAGGAAGACAAGATAGAAAAATGCCGACCAGACCAGGGAGTCGAACCCAAGATCTCCAAATATCTAGCCGGACTTAAATTGAAGCATTTCCACTTCCTTATAAAATAAATGATTTTTAAATCTTCTGCGCATTTACTAAAGTTTCCATAAAATGTTAGTGTTTCGTTTAATAACTCCGGCAGTCTGGAATACGATGAACCTCGCACACGAATTATGAATACGTAATAAACACTATGAAAAGATTTAGAAAGCAAATGATTTCGCAAAAGTAGGTGCATTATTTCACGTTGTGCAGATGATGCTGTTTGTAGCATATGAAGAGAGATGAGACCCTGGAATCGAACGCCATCTGTCGTGCTTTCTCCTGCTCAGTCTTAGCTCGTGCTTTTACTTCAGCATTCATTTGCGGTTGAACCCACTAACTTAATTACAAGTAAAGGTCCTGGCTTCACTCGGCCCTTCAATTATCGTGGTCTTTAATCGTTCCAGTGTCCTTACGGTGTACTTTCGTAAATGCCTTTCAATTAACTCCACAGCGCCAACGGGATCTTAACTTACGATCGTAGATTTAAATCGAAATTGGGAATTTATGTTCTCCGTATTATGGTTCACAATGAAGAAGAAACACATTGCCATCTAAATATAAATGATAGCCATCATAAAATGGTTTTAGCTGAGCAGAGATCTCGTGCTTGTAGCAGACAAGGTCGTGAGCAGTAACGAGACTGACTTAGTCTCCTAAGCTAATAAATATTTATAGTTCCATTCATTAGGCAAAACTCGAATCGCGGGAGTAGCTCCAGCGGTGTTATAACTTACAGAGCGAGTGGCCAATTTAGGGAAGTATTAGACAACACTGGCAAGAACGGTTACAATTAATACCTGCTTCAGTAAAGAACATTAAATATTCGCTGCCTGCTTTCACTTAAAGACAGGTTTCGATAACAATAGTTCATCAATTTGCCTAATTTGGATTCAGTCTGTTTCCACGAATCTCTAGGGCAAGTATGCCTATTATCGCACCCTTCATGATCTCGCCAATTAGATGCTGCATCTTAATGGAAAACGGTTCAAATAGTGTCTCACGACAGCCTGACAGTTATGCGAGAACGCAGCATTTAGCTTGTGTCAAATTTTGAAAGTGTTGGTCAAACCTAAAGTTTCTGACGTCTTCATCATTCACTGATCAATATTCTTAAATGAAAGCGATATTCTTAATCATTATAACGTAATTAAAGCCATAAGATCATGCAGTTTAAGTAGATATATAGCTGTTATGTTCCGTCTATTGTCAGTCAGCCAAATTGGAAAATCGCGTTGTTTCTAATATCGCACCCCTATTGTAGTTCTAATATCGCCTGTGCGATATTACACGCACACTGTTCTATTTTATTCATTTAAACACTTGTTTGATTAATTTGGGGGCCTGCAACATCGGATTAATTGTTGCAGATGCCACCAAAGAAGAGAAAGCAGTGGACCGAGGAAAATATGAGGAGAGCTGTCAAATAATATCAAAATGACACGGAATTGATTTGTTGTTAAATATAATAATAAATAGCTGTCTTTTAATTATTTTGCCTGCCTTTTTCTTTTTTATGGTTATTAGAAACACAATTAATAATATCGCACAGGGGATATTAGGAAAACGTTTTTCGGAACTTTCTAAATTTACTTATTGTGGTTTTACATGTTTAAAATATTTATTTCTTTAAGGTATTATATTGATTTTTTTGGTATAATACAGCACTAATAAATCTTCTAAAATCACGTGAAAATAATTAGTCAACTTCAAAAATGACACAAATGTATTAATTTTTTAAGAGGAGTACGATATTAGGTACATTACCCCTATTAAAATGTTGTATGGTACGCAATTTGTGGAACGAATTTCTATATAAATGCAGATAAATGTATGATAAAGAAACGTAGACGTCTAGAAGCGAAAGCCAGACAAGCGGAAAGGCTGGCAGTACACAAAATGGTACACACTTCATTAATGAATCAATACAAAATTCCTGGGAGAGCATCGAAGCGAGACGTTCGCTATTAGAAAGTATACCTTCCTGCCTTACACTTTTTACACATGATTCATCACAGGAAAATCTTCTGCTGAGATATCCGAGCCATTAAACATTCTCTCTGTCATTTACACGTAAAAGCGAAGAAATCAAGATGTCGAGAACGCGGATGGAATGTCTTGCTTTCTTCAAATGCCGCTATACACGGAATCGTAATTTACAAATAAAAGTATTTCTTTACAGCATACTGGAGTCCATATAAATAACAAGTATGAATTCGAAACATTAATTCAAGTACAGCATATATAATATAATAATTTGTCATATGTATTAACCTGTCTCTATATTTATCTTTTATAAAAATACTTTCAAAAACAAAATTATTAATTAAAAAAATGAGTGCCAGTATACTGTGATGAAAGGCAGAGTACCATATACAACTTCTTTGAAATATACGAGGTTTCAAAATAGATTCCACAGAGAAAGCCATTTAGAACGAATAAAATTAAAATCGTGGTTTTACAGACATAAATCATTTACGTTTAAGGTTTTTCTTACATGCAGGGTAAAACTATACAATGCAACCTTCTTTATGAAAGAAGTGGGTGGTTTTACGGAAAAAATAAGCGAAAAACTGACCAATCAGAGCCCGTTAAAATCCCACGCCATTGACCGCAAGCACCACGACCAATATAAAAGTAAATGCTTAAACATACATTAATACAAGTAATTATTGCGTCTGATAAAATAATAATAAAGAGGATTATTCTTTTTATAGCAAAATTGCTGGCGGTTTCGACGCAACTTTGCGTCTTTAGAGTCTAAATACAGACTATGCTAAACACTGATAAAGACGCAAAGATGTTTCGAAACGTCCAACATTCTTTAACTCTTTTACTGAGTATATTAAAATTTGACTGCAAATTAAGGTCACATCATTTGTTATTATTAAAAGTATACTATTTATGAATCCATCTTGATTTAAGTTTTTCATAAGGCAAGACATTTCGATCAATTAAGAGGTGTATGTTTCGGGGTCGCAAACCTTTGACATACGGTAATAACTATTTGTTGACTCTATTGGAAAAGTCGGGTAGCTGATTTCTAAACTGTCAGTCACGAAGAAGGGAATACAACGACCCTACATAGTACTTTTCTCCCGCCATTCGAAGGGTCTTGAGGGAAGTACACAATAGCTCGACTTATCTGCTACAAGTTTTATAGTTTGCCCTGGATCTCCTTCAAGTGAATTCCGGGTAGGATCCTTAAACTATAGCCCGGGGAACCTGGTATCTCCGAGCTGACTTTCTCTCCCAACCACATCATCAAATTACCTTCTTATGCTATTAAAAATGCCATTTACTGACTCACCCTCATGTAGTCTATCTCACTACAGCCTGTTTTGAAAGGTGGAAGCAGCTCCGGGGTGGAAGACCTTCAGTCTGAGTGCCACAATAAACCCTTGGCTTACTATCTCTCTATACTATTAAAACGGAGGAACATCACAAGTATAAGCCACAGATAACAGTTTGTTGGGGTGGTGTTCAGTCCTAAGACTGGTCTCATGCAACCCTCTATGCTAACCTATCCGGCGCAAGCAAATTTTATTTCTACATAGCTACTACATCCTCCCTAATCTCCTTAGCGTATACCTTCCTATGCCTTGCTGTTCCTACCCTTCACACTTTCCTCTAATGATAATTTTACAATACCCTCATGTCTCTTAGTCAAAGTTCTCCAAATTGTTCTCTCTTCCCCTATTCTGATTATAATATTTTCACTACTGATATAAATTACAAAGAAGTTTAATAAGCGTACTGCATATTCCGTTAAATGCTCTTGAAATATCACATATGAATGTTTAAATAAAATAAACTTCTTGACGTATATCCAAAATTCAACCCCCTTCGAATCTTTCGCGAGTCACATTTAAACATATATTTTCAGCTATTTAATATTATTGAGGTATTTTTAATAGTTCAAATGATTTTTGTAATTCTTACTTTTCTTATTTTACATGAAATTTGTCGCCTGGTTGATCCTATTTGTATAATTATAATTTTCAGACGGGACACTGTAAAGGAATTAAAAACACATCATACGCAATATATATATATATATATATATATATATATATATATATGTGTGTGTGTGTGTGTGCTTCCAAATAACAGACAGTGAAATGTGAAACAATTTTTTTTTTCAAATGAGTGGTATTTTGAACCAGCATTATACGAATGAGGTACAAACTCTACACAAATATCATCAGAGCGAATATTTAAAGTGTGCATCTCTTTTTATTAATTCCTCTATATACATATATAATTGTAATGAAATGTGCTAATGGCTTATTCTGCTGATTAGAATTATAGATGTATCAAATATGGCTGATGCTACATATAACATTCAGCAATACGTAATCATGTTTTACTTTTTAAACAAGAGGAACTTCCAAAGTCTTACCGTGTAACAGTCTTGCAACCTGAAGGACAAAATCAACAAGTAACTGCAAAAGAATCGATTATAATGATTCCGAAAGTCCATAGCAGTAATACAGCTTGGGGACAAAAGAATCAAGCTACGGTTTGATTGGACAGAGGTGCCGCTCTCTAGCGACGGCTGCGGCCGTAATAAACATGTCACGTATTTGTTTCGAACGTTTCAAAGTCGCGTGGGGATGCGAAGCGTCTCCAGTTTCTTTTCAATATAACAATAAATGGCAGTACTTTATTATATTACGTATTAATATTCATTAATTATAATTTATATAAACAACTGTCAGTAAATGGTAAACTGACATCAAATAGACTGTTAGGGATAGTCCATTGAATACTTTCTTAAACAGAAATAGTTTTGACTAGTGTGTAAGTAAAAAAATCCTAATATAATAGAATTTGACCAGTCCAAAGGTTTCAACCTTTTTGAGTTGTTATCGAGTAACATTTTCGTTTTTTTTGGGGGGAGGGGAGAGTGCCCATCGAAATATTTAATAATGACGTTGTTCGTGACGTACCGTGGAATGTGTGTCAATGTTTTCAGCACTTAAGATTGAAATCTTTTACAGATATTGAGTTGAAGGCTATTCCCCCACAGTTGCACCCCATAAGTCAACATTATTTGAAGGACGGTTTTGTTCAGGAGGATCTCGTTTCCTATTGGGCCATTCCATGTCAAGTGGCCTAATTTGAGGAAATTTTTAGTTTGTACTATGATTCCTTAGATGGAGATTTCAAAAATTTAATTCCGAATATGCGTTTCTAGCCGTGCATTTTCTTACAAGGCTTGCGTTTATACAGTAACGTCGTCTCAAAAGTGCCACTTTTGAGCTTTAACATTGTGGCAGTTATTAAACAATAGGTCCCAAAAATCCGTTTCCAAGGAAAACCATTTACGTTGATCACAAAAATTATAACTAAAAGTTAACTCCACAAGTTTGTTTTGCCAAACATTTCACCTTATATATATATATATATATATATATATATGCATTTTCAAGGAATCCTGCTGGGATAAATAAACTAGGTACGGCATTCATATTTTGTAGTTCGCATGTCTACATAACTGTCGACAAATCAGAGGATTTATACATTTGCTGACAATATACTCTGGTGAATTTGGTGCAGCAAAGTGAGAAACGCCAAATTTTACATTTTTTAGGACACCAGATATCGCTTTCTAGTTGACAACATTAGAGATATTACGATTTTATGTAATAGAAAACTTATGTTTGGTTTTGGTGTCCCGACGAATAAGGTCAAAATTTCGGGTCAAGGCCACCTGTAGTGCACCGTCGACAAATATCGTCCCATCGTGTTTTATTATGTAATAATCGATCTACGTGCTCTTAAAGGCTATTTGACATCTTTGATACATGGTTCACGTAAGAAGTAAAAGGAATTTTTTTTGGATCGATCGCCTATTTATTAGTATTTCCACGAGGTCAACAAAAACCACAGAATTCCTTCCTAGAGGCGCGAGTTTATTTTTTGGCGCAGTAACATTAAATAACCTGCTGAGTTTCGTAACACGCACGACGAGTAAGACTCAAATACAACATACTCATAATTCCTTGCGGGGTTCATGGTAGATTTGCCACAACCAATCAAATATTGACAACCCCTTGGTTGTTTTAGGCTAGGACAGCAATGGGAAAGTTTCGTGGCCTGCAGGTTTCCAAACCTGATAAGTTTAAATAAATGTATATTTTATATAAATTTATTATAATTGAGTTTTTTGACCACGGATCCAAAGCTGGTAGTTGGTGTCTTGATGGTTCACAAAACCGTATTTTGCCAACCTCATGTGATCTAGTTGCTCCATTATATGATTCCCCTACATGGATAAAAAGTTCCCCAAATCCTTCACAGTCTCTAATGACCTCGCAGTTGATGCGGCTATAAAAAACAAAAATAATAAAATAAAACTATATCGAAGCAAATTCATAAAAACAATTTACTGTTCGTCGCCTCGCATTAGTTGTTAATATGAGACGAAAAGTTCGTAAACGGTCTGGTTTGGCTATTAACGGATTTGTAATTATGATGCTGTTTTAAGGGAGACGGGGACTGAAATTTCGTCCAAAATTTGGAAAAAAATAGATTTTATATTAATATGCCTTTAAATCTTACAGATCATATAGCAAAACGTTTAATTCTATTTCGTCATTTTTAAAGGCTGAGCTAGTTAAAAGGATTTAATTCTAAATTAATAAATTATTATTTTCTTCAGAAAAATGTGCTTTTCTCAGCAACATGATTTCTGCTATCATAAACCTTCTATGCGCCACGAATATTAAGATATTTTCTTCACATTTTTTACCTAATCTACATGCTAATACCTTTAAATATAGGTATTACTTTTCGAATAGTTTTAGTAGTTTAGGTGAAACAATTTTCAAAGTGATGAAAAGTGCCAATTTTTAAGTAACCGTATGAAGCACCTAGTAAGAAATTATATTCTTAATAACAATGGTCAGACCTACATATTAATGTGAAAAAGCTAAAATATATTAAAGTATGTAACGCAAGGAACATTTTCAAAACTGCAAAATTTCAGCTCAGTAGTTTTTCATTTACAGGAATTTGAAATTTCAGTCCCCGTACCCCTTAACGACTGTACAAACAACTATTGTCTGATCAACTGGCGTCTGCTAATCCGAAAATTGCAATCATTGGATTAGATCGTTAACTAACCGTAAGCCTTCACTCCTAGAAACTTAGCAATAATTCTGGAGATATTAAATCTTAGACATCTACTCACTGATCGAATTTCTGTTAACAAACGAATTTTAAGCGTTATTTGTAATTCATACAATTAGGTACCACGTTTACCTGCTTGATTGCATATTTGGAAAGGAAACCGCTAGCCGACTACCTAGCTCAACGTATAGAAAGTAAGCTTCAGAATTGACAGCAAAATCACTACCATGCCTGCAATGAAAATAGCATCTGCCGGAGTTTAAAGCTCTCTCTTTCACCCAGACGCACTTCACATTTCGCAAGGGGCAATGTTCTTGTTGTGTGACTAATATTTATGCCACTATTCTGCACTTCCCCTTTCCGGACAGCGTAGGAAATCTTTACGTAATCCTCCAGACTCCTACATTTCCACAGCTGTTCTGCAAGCGAACTCCCGTTTCCTGTTTCAAGCATTCGTTAAATAACACCATCCGTTATGCTTTTACGTTCAAATATGTTTTGCAAGCAGCTAACACATTACATGTACTTTTCCCCCTACAAATATAGGAAACCAAACAAATGTTCTTCAAAATTTTGGGAAAGTTAAGGGAAACATTTATTCAGGTAGCTGGATTAAGTGCCACTAATGTCATTCATCTTATTGTAAGACCAAATGTTTGATGGGGTCATCCAAAAAGAGTTGTAAAACTTAATTAAGTCTTACATAATTCTTTACACGACAAAGTAAATGCACATTTTCTTCGCCTCCTCGGTTTACGGGAAGCACCTAGCCAAATACCTCTTTTTTCTGGGTAACAGGCTACATGAGGGTGATTCTGAAACTGACAACTCACCTTTAATAACATAGGAAAGGAATTGACAAGGGGGGATGCGGAAGGTAGAGCAAGGTAGCCAAGGGGGACTAGGACCCGCGGGCTATAGTTTAAGAATCCTATCCGGTGTTTCAGCTAAGAGATGCAGGGAAAACCCTAGAAAACCTGCATCAGGTAGGTCGGGTACTATTCTCACACCCTTCCGAATGACGGGAGACCAGTTTGCTGCGAGGTCTCAGCATTCCCTTCTCCGTGTCTACACAAGTTTTGGAAGGCAGTTGGCCGACTGATCAAATAGGATGTAGCGCAGTAGAACCCACGTCCAATTCTTTTTATTATTTACGGAAACTTAAATAACAAAAATTTCGGAATGAGCAAGTCGCTGGCCAGGAAGAAGGGGTTTTTCCGTGCGCCATCTTGGCGGCTCGGAATCAAAACAAAGGGACTGCGGCTAACATACCTAAAGCTCGGACGCCTCGTCGCCAGTTTCGGAATGTCCTAATCTGCCTGGGAATTTGGTGGCCGGAAGGCATGTGTTCAACAAATGTAACAAGGGATATTATTGGAGAATATCCGTCCCTGCCACCTTAGTAATAGGTGTGGGATAAGTGGGGACAAGGTTAGAAAGAGGCTGGCGGAGACAATTTTGGGACAGATTTTTGCAGGTGATACAAGCTGATGGCGAGAGAATATTGAAGGAGAGTGGTGGACAGATTTCTGGTGATACAAGGAGGTGGCGAGAGGAGATTGAAGGAGACTGGTGGAGAAACAGATTTCTGGTGATACAAGGTTGTGGCAAAAGGAGATTGGCAGCAGTGGTGGAGACAGGAGATTGGTGGCGAGAGCAAATAGGTGAGGTGGCAGCGGAGAGGTGGAAAATGCTTTGATCAGTCGAGGAAGCAGGGAAGAAAGATCTTAACACAAAGGGAAGAAAGAGGAAAAAACGGAGTTTCCTCAATTCCGGCAGCACGACTTTGTACTATTGTCGACCGACCGCTTCAAGTTCCACAACACGGAAGTTACAGCGAGACCATTTGAAAACAACTCAGGTTCGTCAACGAACGGAAAATCTGCTACACGTGGTCACCCAAACCATGATTACCCTGAAAACTTTAATATAACCCCATTTTAATTAATTATTTTTGTACACAATATATATATGCACGACCCATTATAAAATTGTTTTTTCATCTAATTAATGTATATATTTAAACCCAATTATTAAATTCAATAATTAACATCCCCCATCATTTACAAGGATCACCGGACAACTCTTGCCTTATGCCCAAGGTCTTTGACCCTAGTTCATATACATCCTAAAATAGGTGAAGGTGTCTCGGCATGTGAGAACTTTGAAAAAAAAACAAGAGAGAGTATGTAATCAGGTAAGCCCGGCAGTCACTCCGGGCGATCTGTGTAAAAAACGAATAATGTGAAAGGAGCCTTACTTTGATGTGTTTCGTCCTTGTAATGTGCTGTAATCCTACTATAGTTGTTTACGTATGTATTATTGTTATATTACTGGCATCATTTTCTCAATAATCCTATTTCATTTCTATTCAGATAGGTAGTCTTGCAATTCTTTATATTACTATGGATATATAATCGCAAACATTCATTGCAATTATGTATGTTATCCTAATATCAATTTGACTTGTCCAATTTCCTAATCACAACACTAGTGGAACCAATAAATCTAATCTACTCACTGGAATTTAATTAGCATCAAAATATACGTCACAACGTTTTGTTTTCTGCTGTATGATCAATGATTCCGATATTCGATCATAAATCGGAGTTTACTTTAAGACGTGTTTCCCTCCAGTACTCTGAAAGAGGATAAGGTTCTCTTCGTAGAGTACTTTTCTCACTTGGGCCTGCAGTGCACTAATTATTATAATTGAGAGATAAAATAATAAAGAAGATTCCCTCTTAGATTTTAATGTTATAATAATACATGCCATTCACATTGGCTAGTAATTACAGTCAAGATAACTATTTAGGTGATTTTTATTGAAACCAGAGAATTAAAGAATAAAATAAATTTTTTCTCGTGAATTGATACAACCCGCCTGAATGAATAATTACGTCAAATATATTCACTGAAATTAGGACTCAATAGTTCAATTTTTTTATGAGGAGGTCACTTATATAAATAAAATAGGCTGAAAATCTGACGAACAAATTTCAATTAATTCCTGTATTTGTACTTTGTCAAGTAAAAATGCTTTCAGCCGAAGCTCAAGCAGGAGCGTATAGATATTTTAGAAGAAAGACGAGAATGGAAAATTTTCGACCGGACCAGGGACTCGAACCCGAACCTCCCGATAGCCGGGCGGGCGTTCAAGGTACGTTTCAAGTCATGAGTGCTGAATCATTGGTTACGGATTGCCCTTAGATTAATAGGTCGTTGTTTATTAGTTTCATATAGATAATATCCAGTAGACGACAGGTAAGCACATATATTAGACATTACTTTGAAGCTGAGATGATGATTGGCAAATGAAAGTTCTCAAGTCGTCTACACTTCGATATTTTACGAGCTTCAGGTTATTGAGTACCGCGGCCTACTGAATGAAAAGTAAATGGGATCTTCAGATTTAGTTCAACCAGTTCGTAGGCTTCTATCCGACTATCGCGGCATTTTATCGTCCATTTATCAGAGGTAGCTGACAGTAGCGGAACTATCAACAAATCGCCAAGCGAGTCCCACTGTCCGATGTTTACGACTCTTCTACGAGGCACAGCATCGTAACTCACTACCTGGAATTCTAGTTCTTTATCTAAATCTCCATGATATATGGAAACCATTCCGTAGGCCACTTGGTGTCAACAATCTCGATGCCGTGAGGCTCAGTACAAGTGCATAGTCCCTCATTACATCCATCAATTGAATGAATACCCCCCTCTCAATTTACATTGCTCAGATAAACTGGAGTATGAGCACTGGAAGAATTTCGATGATTTTTGAGTGCTACAATAGTCTCTTTTCTGACTGGTCCCTTTTAGAGGAAGTCATCGTCAAATCAACAGTTGGTTGTCTGCCAGAGTCATAAAGTAGTCCAAAGATGAGTTCTATTTACTTATACCTGTGATCAAAACTCTACAGAGGTTTTATTAACCTTATTGTATTATTTTTATACAGTTTTTGTTTTTAAAATGTTTTTTAATAGACAATTTACTGAATGTCTTTTGGTTCACAGAATTTCGTGTATTAACTAGGAATTTTGTACATAAATGCTTTTTGATAAATTTAAGTGTCCCGAATCTTCGAAATGAAGAAAACGTTTTGTCTCTAAAAAATAGGTAACAACAGAAGTGGTACTGGGGGGGAAATAAAAAGTTGTCTACGCAAATGTGTGAACCTTAATGCAAGCGGTTTATTCACCAAACCACAAATACTGAACATATTGTGATAAAAAACGCGGATTTTGTGGTATTGTGGCGTTATGAGGCGCAGTTCGGCCAACAACAATGTCTAGTCGGCTGAAAGATGGTGATTCCCCGCGGGAATCTCCCTCGGGGCGTGTGTAAAAAAACGATGGTGAACCCCCGCAGGAAACCCCCGCCGAACGTGTGTAAAAAATGAGGGCGGGGAACCCCGAAATTTTGTGAAATAGGGGAATTCCCGTCGGAGGATTTAAAAGGGGAGCCGATGGGTGGCTCGAAGTCATAAGTTAGATGAGTAGAGGAGAGGACGGACGTGATTAGAAGTGAGACGAGTTGAGGAGAGGAAAGACGCGATGAGAAGTGAGACGAGTTGAGGAGAGGAAAGACGTGGTCCGAGCAGATGAGAAGTGAGACGAGTTGAGGAGAGGAAAGACGTGGTCCGAGCAGATGAGAAGAAGTCAGACGAATTGAGGAGAGGACGGACGAGAGCAGATGCTGTGAGAGGTGGGCAGAGACGTTAGATGTTTCGAGGAAGCAGATGAGTTGCGGATCTGGTTCCTTCTACCTTCATCGATAAAAATCCTGCAAGACGCCAGAGAGACGCGGAAACATTCGAGAGGTGGATGTTTGTAGGCCCAGTAATTGTGGGTAAGTTATAAAAAAAACTGTGAAACTTGCTCATTGCTCTGGTCAAATAATATTTAATGATTGTTTTTTTTCTATTTTCAGCTACTGCATACTCCATCTCTCGAGAGACCCAAAATCCCCTGAGATTAAGCCCGTGTAATCACTTCAAATTAATAAATGAAAAATTTTAAAATTGATTATAATTTGTTGTATCGATTAATTAATGTTTTATACCCTAAAAATTATATTACAATATATTGTAAATTAAGAGATACAAAATGAGTTACACTTGATCTAGTTGAATACATATATTTCGATAGATTCTTTCATAACTTATATATGCTTACAGTGTACTGGATTGAAAGAATGTAGTCTAGAACATTAGAGGAAGATCGCCTCTGATCTGCTACGAAACTAAACATATATGTGGGACAACAATTTAGGAATACTCGTAAACTAGGGAAATTGTATTTCCAGAACTACCTGACAAGACGCATAGACGACTCGTTTTTTGGAAAAACAAAAAGTATTTTTTAAGTTTGAGGACGCTTAGATTGTTTGATAGCGTCGTGAGGATGTTCCAATAGTGTTTGGCGATGCTTCGCAGCAACAAAGCATTAATATTGCGTCTATTAATAACCATGGATGAAACACTTTTCCGTCACTTCATATCGGAGTCGAAGGAAGTCAAAAACAATAGACCGAAAGGGGCAAATCGGCTCCAAAGAGGGTAAGGTCATTGCGCCAATTTTTTTTGGGATGTGCGTGGAATATTTTTCAATGTAAAAGGTAAAATCGCCAACGGCAAATATTGAGAGAACTTGTGGATCTTCTGAGTGATGCAATATGGAATAGACAACCGCATTTAGCGATAATGTACCAGTTCACACATCCATTATCCCGACGGCTAAATTCGTAATATTTAGCTCCCTCGAATTGAATCTACAAGATTGAAAGAAATTAGCCTGCAGTTGATGGCTATTTCTGGAAGCTCTATATTTCTCAAAGCTATTTAAAAACGCCGGGGGGGGGGGGGGTGTATGGTTAGGTCCGGTAGTTCAGGGAATTCCTTTGTAGTCAGGATTTTAAAGCACCACAAAACACTACAGAAGTTATTATATTAATTCCATTTAATTATTAGGAGACTTCGGGAATTTAGTATTCAAAAAATTATCAAATTAAAGGGAAAGTCGTAAGACTGCACTGCCATTTAAACAGCATATTATTACGTCAAGTTCTTAAACTCAGGTAAATATGCAACTTTAAATCACTAATTACTGTAATTATCAACAAAATAACTAGTCTGCCTGTGAAATAAGTAAATTTCATGATTGGGCCTGTTTGGGATTAGTGTGCAAGTTTATTTTTCTTTTTTCTTTTTTGAGACTAGAACTCCGCTTTCTGACCTTCCCTTACATTACATTACACAACACGTGAAAGGAAGTGACATTGGTGAGTATCAGAGAATGGCGCAGGAAAATATGCAGCCGAGTCGTGAGTGTTCAGCAAGAAAATTACAAGAACGATAGCACATCTTTTCGAACTAGATTGTCGGGAATGTGTCCGTTATCTACCTCCATAAATAATAAGTTAATTTAGCACTTGCAGGCAACCAACAATAATTTAGGTAATGCGAAAGAAAATCATGAAATAGGTCTTGGAGAACAATTATGTAATAAGAACGGCAATTCAGTTTATTCCTCCCAATTACTGTATTTGAGATTTTTCGCCAGAACATCGTGACTTTCTAAATGACCCTTGAATATTGACACACACCAGTAAATGGGCAAGACAGTCTACTTTCCTTCTGCCAAGTGTTGTACACTTCTGGGACACTGGGTTATCTTATAGCTGAGATCACGAGCCATAACGCACTTGATTTGATCATCCGGCGTTGTTAAAAAATAATTGTTATTAATATAGTAAGGATTATTATGATTTAAAAAGGAAAAACATTGCAAACAGGCGTCTGCAACAATCTTCGGTATTGTGAATAAAGTTGACGCATGCAAACCTCTGATTTCTCATACTCTGGTAACTGCACTTCACTTCGCTGATTGTGTTTCGGAAGTCAACAATAGTTTTATTTCTTCCTTTTTCTGTATTTTCCCTCTTTCTTAATCTTGTCCTCTTATACGTTCTGATGTCAAGGTCTTTGCAGAGATACCTCCACTCTTTTAATCTGTTTGAGTTTCAAGTGGGCTGGGGATTGGCCAACATCATTCAAAGACGTACACAAACACCCAAACCCTTGTCAGGAATCGAACCCTGGACCTGTGTTGTACGAGAAAGTGACGCTAGCCACTACACCACTAAAATGTGAAAATAATTGTTTATCGGCTGTTCCATTGCTTAGTTTTTGAGGAAATATAGGAGGAAACATATCGAAACTTTTACAATGAATGCGTGGGGTAATTTGCAGTTTCCTGTCCCGCTTGGACTCGTAGGTAGAATAATCTTTTAAGTAAAAACGACACACATTATAACATTTATCGAGGTCAATTCTATTTTTATTTGTTTACAACCTTAAGTACGAGCATGCCACAAGAAAATATTTATTCAACCTTAATTCAATAATTTAAACATTTATATTTGATTCACTGTTATTCAAAGTAACATTAAAATTCAAAAATAAAAATTGAATTTTATTGAAGTTCGTTTTTAGTATTGACTTTAAATTAATTCAAATGTAAAAATGTTATTTTTAAATCAATACTCAAAAAGATCTTTAACTTATATACTGTAGCGCAGTAGAACCCGCGTCCAAATTTATATTATAATTTTCGGGAAATTAAAATATTCCGGCAAAAGCAAGTTGTTTGCTGGGAAGAAGGGGTTTTTCCACCCGCCGTCTCGCCTCTGAGAATAAAGAACAAAAGGGGCTGCGACTGACACCTGGACTAACGTCGCCGTTTCGGAATGCCTGGGAATTTGGTGACTGGGTGGCGTGTTTTCCCCAAATAAACAACGGATATGATTGGAGGATATCCATCCCTGCCACCTTAGTGATAGGTGTCTGATAAGTGGGGACAAGGCTTTAAAGAGGCTGGCGGAGACAATTTGAGGATTAGATTTTTCGAGAGATCGTGAAGTGGATGGAGAGAGGAGATAGAAGAGATTTTGGAGAGATTTTGCAGTGGATTTAGGAGAGAGGAGGTAGAGGAGAGATTGGAGAGATTTTTGCAGTGGATTTAGGAGAGAGGAGATTGGTGAGGTGGCAGCGGCGACCATGCTTTGAGCAGTCCAGGAAGCAGGGAAGAAAGGCATTAGCAACAAGGAAAGGAAGACTTCGTGCTTATGTCGACCGGCCGCTTCAAGTTCACGGAAATTACAGCGAGACGCCCATGAAGACAACTCAGGTTCGTCAACGAACTGATCTGCTACACGTGATCACCCAAATCATTAGTACCCTGAGATTAAAATTAATAAATATATATTTAAACTTAATAATTAAATTCAATTAAATAATATCCCCCCCCCCATCATTACATTTTGGCGTCGCCAACGTGGGCCGATTAAAACAAGTGTAGCAGAAACTT
>CM067376.1:248225779-248452047 GCA_034510155.1 Eucriotettix oculatus | reverse complement strand
AGCAAGTTGTTTGCTAGGAAGAAGGGGTTTTTCCGCCCGCCGTCTCGCCTTTCAGAATAAACAACAAAAGGGGCTGCGACTGACACCTGGACTAACGTCGCCGTTTCGGAATGCCTGGGAATTTGGTGACTGGGTGGCGTGTTTTCCCCAAATAAACAAGGGATATGATTGGAGGATATCCATCCCTGCCACCTTAGTGATAGGTGTCGGATAAGTGGGGACAAGGCTTTAAAGAGGCTGGCGGAGACAATTTTGAGGATTAGATTTTTCGAGAGATCGTGAAATGGATGGAGAGAGGAGATTTTTGGAGAGATCGTGAAATGGATGGAGAGAGGAGATAGAAGAGATTTTGGAGAGATTTTGCAGTGGATTTAGGAGAGAGGAGGTAGAGGAGAGATTGGAGAGATTTTTGCAGTGGATTTAGGAGAGAGGAGATTGGTGAGGTGGCAGCGGCGACCATGCTTTGAGCAGTCCAGGAAGCAGGGAAGAAAGGCATTAGCAACAAGGAAAGGAAGACTTCGTGCTTATGTCGACCGGCCGCTTCAAGTTCCACAACACGGAAATTACAGCGAGACGCCCATGAAGACAACTCAGGTTCGTCAACGAACTGATCTGCTACACGTGATCACCCAAATCATTAGTACCCTGAGATTATAATTAATAAATATATATTTAAACTTAATAATTACATTCATTTAAATAATATCCCCCCCCATCATTACAATACAGAACATGCAATGAAGAAAGTTAAGAATGAATATGAAAAGGGAATCAAAATGCAAGTAGAAGAAATAAAACTCCCTAAGGTTTCTGGTAATATTGTGGTATTAGGAATGTCAGAAAAAGACTTGGAGTGGAAAACATAATCCTGGAAGAAGAATACAACTTGAAGGGAAAAGCAAGGCGATGGAGTGCAGTAGAGGAAATAACAAAGGGTGCTAGATTGGGAAGGGATATTTTGAATGAAGCATAATTTTTAGGGATGGTAGAAGTATAGTAGACATAAAGTGTAGAAAAAAGAGGAATATACTTTCGGCTAATGCAAGTATGCATCACATCAGTCTTAAGACTGAATACCACAACCACCCTCAATAATTTAATAATCAAAGAAAAATATTACATAACAAAATTAACTTATTTTTTATAGTTTGTGAAAATAATCTAAATCGATAAATATTTAATAAATGACTTAATTAGCCACTTTGTCAGTATTTTTATAATTTAAATATGAAATATTACGACGTTTCGTCTCTTATTTGAGACTTCTTCAGGTAAAAAATTAGCTGTACATAGAACATCACTCCATGACTCCTTCACATTTCGCAGTGGAGAATGGATATTATGTAATAGGTGCAATGATTTTAATTCAGGAATAGAATACCGGGCTGCAATTGGAAACAATTATGTGACTGATGAGAACCAAAGGCTGTCAATATTCTTTTATGACTGAGATATTTTTTTAAAATTAAACAAGGTCTTTTAATGAGTCATGAAACTTATGTTTTGGAACCTAGTCATTGAAAATCTTAGAAAAGTATGGAATCAAATTTATCAGAATTTCATGATTTTTGAAGAAATTTTAGTTACAATATTGATCAAACATAAGGAACCAATCTTCCGTTTATTGTTCACCTGATGAAGTCCCAAATTAAGAACGAAATGTAGCGATATTTGTTCTAGTTGTATTAATTTCATTGGTAATTTGATAAATACTTTCTGACTGTTGGGCCATTATATTTATGTATTCATTGGAACTGTTGCTGCCGATCATGCACTACGACGTTTTCAGTGCCCTTAATTGGCAAGGTTCAATAACAAACAAATATTACTGAAATGACACATTTGCAATATCGTAATAAACAGTTATTTGTTTTGCTCTCATTATCAAGGCAAAATTATTATTTTCAGGGACTACGTAGTGCAAGGATAGCATTATGAAAGTCTGTCACAACATCAAGTGAGAATAAAAACAGGTATATCTGTTCCAAGAAAGATGTTTTTAATGTTTCTAAATAATGCAAGGTTTTCAAATTCATTAATGCATTAGATACGTTCTCGGTAAATCGAAAGTGTCACTCTCTGTTCCGGATCAACACTAATTTAGAAGTAGCACTTTAAGCAATGCTGAAAGTTGATCGAGCGACGCAATACTGGTACTGGAACAGACCGTGTTGCTATGCTTTACATAGACTAAATTTAATCACTTTTCCAACCAGTCAATGTTAATTTTTTCACGAGATGGACTACCCTGAGGCACAGGCCGCCTCTAATTCAAAACCTGTTCTATTGCATCATTTGGGTTTCTATAATAATCGATGCCTGAGAGAGAAAATTGAATTACAAAATGAATAGCAGGCGAATGACCTGTTTACTGTCCCTTTTTATCGAAATAGAGCACATTATTGCTTAATAGAAGAATTCAAACTCTTAATCACAAATTGTAAACATGATAATTCTAAATGGCATTTACTTAGTTTTATACCTTAATTAGCACTGTAATAGTTCCTGTAAAGGCAGATGAGCTTCTAGTTTGATGATAGATCACTGTCTACGTTCCGTAAGGTTGAAGAATCCTTAAATTACTTTTCATAAAAAATATTGAATTTTTAAATTGAACTCAGACATATAAAAACCGTAAATCATAATAATAAATCGTATAAAATTCATTTAAAGAAGTGCATTATACACTTGAAGGAATTTCAGCTGACAAATGGAAAATTAGACCACAGGGGCTGGAAAACCAAAATGTCATTATGGATTTATTGTTGGTATTTTACATTATCGGCCCCTTTTAATAATTATTTTTTGTTGCTTGAACATTACCTTTGTATTCGTCAAGTAAATGGACTTATTCCTTTAGCGTATATCTTAGTCCTTGAGACTCCACGAGAATCTTTAATGAAGTATGTATTACGGGGTTCGAGTCCGTGGTCCGGCCGACATTTTTCCATTCTTGTCTTTCTTCTAATATATCTATACGCTCCCACTTGAGTTTTCGGTAATAGCATTTATACTTCCTTAAAAACCTCATTACTCGTAATTTAGTTTTAGTAAGACTTTGTTTATTACACATATTTCAGCAATTTCAATCCATACTTCAGAATTTAGTTTGCTTCCCTTAAATGTAACGGGGTTTTATACTATAATTTACCTTAAATAAAGGGTGGTCCCCTCAAGTGTCCCTCATTACCATTGTATTTGATGGGTAAACGATTGAAGATAGGAACATACAACAAGGTTTATATGAAAGGAATCCTGTCGGTAGATGTTTTCATATCGTCATTCATTTATCGGCAGATGAAAGCGCAAACTGTTTTGTGGTACGCGAAGTTCAAATCAATTATTGGAGTTCAAAGGAAGTTACGGCGAGTCTTTAACCATGATGCTCGAACCACTAAAAGCATAAAGAAGTCTCACGACGCACTTTTAGCACCTGGAACTCTGTTAACGAGTGGTGATGGTCGAAAAACATGCGACGAAATTGTTCCGAGTCATTAAGAGCCCGCGGGAACTTCAAATTCAGAAATCAGTATTGCATAGAATTTTCTAAAAACGTCTCAAACTGTACGCATATGAAGTACAGTTACTGCAACATCTTGGGTCAAGTGACAGGCCCAAACAAGTGGAATTCGCCAATCTCAGAGCTGATGTCGATTCTATAGCACGAAGCCACTTCGGGAAGGCAAACAGGAATAATGCGCCGATCTGGGAATCTCAGAATTCTCACACAACATAAGATCACGTTTGAGATAGTCCCAATTTGAATATTTGTCACACAAGCATGTGGTGATGTGAATATCAAAAAAGCTTTACGACTTTACATTCTATGTAAACTTCTAATACTGGATACGGCTTATTGAATAAACGCTTAATAATAAAGCTAAATAAAAGCGAACCGTAGATGGTCAATATTCCGCATGTACTTGAACTGATAATGTTCTTTGTTCGAGTTTTGTTTTTGAAAGATTGTCTTGAGAACTATTATAAAAATGGTTAACATGTCGGAGCTTTTACTGATCTTGAACTTTGGAGTTACTTATGACACTTTAACATTATATTTCATACGCTCATAATAGGCTAATTTCTGTTGATTTATAAAGAAAGTCGATTGTTTTCCATTATATATGATTACATTTTTATGATACTTAAATATGGTAACTCGAAGTTTGAAGGCACTTTTACATAGATACTCGGTAAAATCTGAATAAAAACAAAACTACGTATTCATAAATATTGGTTGGTCAATCCGTTATGCTATAGGTTGAAGTGAAATATGAAGTCGACGAAGAAAGACAGTTGGTTCTTGTAGGCGCCAGAGATGTGAAAGGACGAAACCGCAGGAGCAGTTTTCCGGGCGAGTGCTGCCACATCCCTCTGCGGTTTGAAAGCGAACGAGCCTGAAATGCGTCCCCGGAAACATCAAACCATAATACACGTATTCTAACATCATCTCATAAACAGTATATAGACGAATAAATCGAGGAACTAAAAACACATAAAGAATGCATAATAATAAGGCAGAGACGTGTACGATAATTTAAAGCAATGTTATAAGGATACGTAAAGAAACAAAGAGCGTCCATCCAAGAGAGTGGTTATGAGACGGGTTTGGTTTGGAACGATGGAGATTGTAAATCGTTGCCATAGTAAAGAAAGCATGTTGTACACTTACACAGGTTATCGTGTAACTTGTGGCGTTATATACTAAATTATGTTGAATTTCTCGGGCATAATTATTTAAATCAGTTGCTTTATATTCTAATGAATGTTTCAATACCTCGTCAACTGATCCTGGTCTGTTCAGCATCCAGAGTCGGCCAGGTACTACAAACGTCTGTATCGAGTTAATAATTTTGAACACTTCTAGTGGCAAAGACGAAACATAATACAACATTTTCGTTCAATTGCGTCGAAACTCACAGTCCTTGATTTTATAGAATCTCGTTTTTCATAATTGCGAATTTGTTGATTATATTATTTGTTACTCATGGATGTTAAAATTATGTATACGTGGGTCGTCAAATTGGAAGTTTATTAAAAAACTGGCAGGACAAATAATTGTAAATATTTTTATGAATGGTGGCTAATAAAAGATAAACTAATAAAGATTGTTCGAATGTCTTTATATATATACATATATATATATATATATATATATATATATATATACATAATGATAAGCTTGCCATGCCAAAAATAATGAAGGATTCAGAAAGGAAATACTTCAAAAACAAAACAAGAACAATCATCACACGTTCCATACGCACGGAAAACTAAAACGAAGGCGCCATTTACGGTCCGGAGACATGTAGTGAGAAGAGGTGAAGATATGAGTGCTGCAAAATTTGTTTACAGTTGCACGACTTCTCATAGTGGTTGTATCGCTAAATATTATCCAGCTTGCCGGGGCGACGCAACGGCGTGAGATTTGTCGGAGGCCGTGGGAGAGCTGATATAATTTATTGACGGTCTGCGTAGAGAGGACAGTGTAACAGATAACAGACGTGAAGAAACCTGAGGAAAGACTCTTAAATTTCAGTCGCTGTGGGGTGTCCACAGTGAAGACGAAACTCAAACATGAATAAACGTTTGGGATGTTAAACGAAATGAACAAAATAATGGAAAATTTTGTACTCGTTCAGAAGTGTCCGTTGGAAAAGAATGACAAATAATAATAAACTGTAAAAGGATGTTGGGAGAGATCGATGATGGAAGAATATATCTTACGAACTGAAGTGTATTAAAACGGTTTAAAAGTCAGAGCAAAAGCGCATTCACAGCGAATGAAAACAAGTCACATAGAGACAGCATATTTGAAAGTCGCAGATCCAGATTTTGAAAAGAAGAGCCGAAATCTTGAACTCTTGGCCGGAGACATTCATGTTAATATTAATATTTCATTAACATATGAGCCCAAAAAATTATATTTGCCACAAACTCTCCACGAAATTTTACGTTCAAAGAAAGAGTTCATGTTTTCTTCATTTTAAAATTCGAAAATTTGTGCTGAATTGCTAATAGTTGTCAATAAAATAAAGCAGGTATTTATTCAACGTAATATTTTATTATTAAATAATATAAAGAACCTTCGACAAATATCTTTAAATTGTATTTTTTTAAGAAAAGGAGCCCAATAATTGACTATTCCGCTACGCTATTATAAAAAAACAGCGACTTAAATATTGATAAACAATTTGGTTAGAAAGTTGAGAAACTTACCTCCACATGGTTGGATTGGGTAGAAATTCTAACTAGTGCGATATCAGCCTTACGTTTCTAGTAGGGTAATCTTCGCACGGCTACCTTTGCAATGAATTCGAACTCCGTGCAAATTAAAGTAGGTATTTAGTTCAATAATGATTTTTCTGACAATTTTTTATAAATTTATAAGTTGGCACAAGCTTAAGAGATTTTTATTCTAGTTTCATAATTAAAAACAATAACGAATAGAGTCTTAGGAATTTAAATACCATATAAATTTGAATTGACACGACACCGTTACTTAGGAAAAGGAATTTTCTGTCAACTCTTTTATAACGAAATATAACGATGATTTCTAATATGTCTGTGGCCAGCGTGCTGCTCCGTGCTAAGTCATAATCGAGCACACGCCTACATATATATTTCCCGCAGCGCAACAATGCCACAAAGGTTGCACGCAGTCCTATTTTGAATAGAAATAGAAACTAAATCATTGCCATGGTGAAACAAAGACGACATTGCTTTCGATGATACAACATACGAAAATAAAACTGATGATGTAAGTGCACCGTCCCGATGTGAGTCTTTACGAGACTGCATAATATTTTTGGATTGTATGAGAGCTGACTCGTGTTACGGGGTATTAAGTAGGTATATGGATATCCAGACACGCTGACGAATCTCTGAACTTGCCATTCTAGCCCTCATTGCTGTTCACAACGTAGCGGACAGCTTTCTTTTCTTTATCTCTCCGATACTTTCTTCTCTCAACTTCATAAAAAAAAGGGCGCCATAATCCTCAAGTTCTGGAATTTACAATGTGAGCCATTGGAATTAAATTCAAGACGTCCTGTCCAGATGTACAGAGGGTAACGACTGTTCTGGATATAGATCATGGAAAAGAAACTAAGGGTAATTCACGAACTGACCAATAGAACAATGCGCACCTTATCAAGGCTATTTTGACTTCGTCTTGTTAAATACTACTTTATTCAAACTACGAAAAAAACATGTAAATAAAGTACAATCATAAGTAGATGGACATGCGGCGCTGTTCTTGACATGTAAAAATGCGAAACAGTGGGACACAGAAAGGTGAAATAAGATAGGTCTACAATTTATTATACACTGGTTTGCAGAAATAGTATTAACACTGAACATCAGAGGGTACTGCAGTACAGTGCGTCTTTTAAGTAGTGTCTAAAAGTGAGGTTCGTGACATTACAATAGTTTCAATGTGGGCATCGTTCCTGTTAGTAAAATGACTACCGAAGGTATAAGTTCCAAGACACAATGTAACGTCTCTGCTCATACGATTGTACAGGCATCACAGATGAATTGTTAAAGCTGTTTGAGATTCTTAGAATAAACAGTCTTTAAAGTAGCGCCACAACTCACACGGATTCAGACCCGAGGAATATGGAGACCAATCCGTAAAGCTAGGTTTACACGGGCAGTGATGTTCGTCGAAGTTGGGTTGGCTGTGCACTGCCTACCGTTCACATCTTAGGCAGATAACTGCCCACTTCTTCACTGACAATTCTGTGCTAGTGCTGCCCTCACTACAGAACGGGCAGAGAACTCTGATGCATGTTTATACTTCTCTGTCATTTCTTGGCAACTACGTCAGGTTGGAATGTTGATGATGCATAGTGTCGATATATTGTTTATATCAAGTTGAATATTTTCCCCCTTTGTGTTTTCGCGTACGCATAATGTCCATAAACAGGAACTAATCACTTTGTATTTGTGATAGAATAATCGTAACGAGGAAGAGTTCCTGAAAAAGTCAAATTCAGTATCACGCTCCTGTACTATAGATACGTAAAAATGAAAACAGTTGTTTAGTAATATTGCTTTATATTATTACTACAGAAATCAAGCAATAATAAAAACAGCACATGTACTTTGAAGTGTTTAATTGGGTCGGTTTCTATTACTTATTTTATTCCCCTTAAAGTTGTCAATTACTGAACAGAACGAAATGAATTATTTTTCATTACGCGTGACAGTAGTATGTTTATAGCTATACATCATTCTTTTGCGTATTTTTTTTCCAGTTAAAGTTTGTGCCGTTGGAGGCTGGACAATAAATATTTTTGGAAACTTAACCTAAAAATTTATATGCGATTAGGTTATTTCTGAACCAAAATTCTGGTCGCTGTTCACAACAAATATTCACTTACTCCAATCGCGCACTATTCCAAACTGCACGCGTATTGAAAATGCAAAATACAAATTGTTTACCATCACGCAATCGATAGTCAACCCTGCCTCACCGTTCACAATCGATAGTTGACAACCGTAGCTGCCACTAACTGGCCTCCCATGAGGGCAGCGTCTAGGTCGGTGGAGGGGGAACGTCAGTCATGACTGACATACTGTTGACACGCTCCAAGAAAAGTGAGGCAGTGCTCTCGTGTCAGCGATGTATAGGCAGTTGTCAGTGCAGCACTGACGTATGTTGACACGCCACTGACATCACTGCCCCTCGTTTTCTGGCAGTCATCACTGCCCGTGTAAACCTAGCCTAACAATGCCAGTCACTCTGTAATAATTCAGAGCAGTGGGTGTAGTCGTACACCATCCTGCAGAAACCACGAATTGTATTGTGCATCCTCTAGAACTTGAAATGTGTCCGCAAATTTCTGTAAAATTGCAATACAGGATGTCAAAACTCACAATAAGCCCTGTTTTTTTTAAAAAATAACCTGCAGGAATTGGGAAACCTGAATATTCCAGTTAGTCAGGGGTGACGTTGTCTTTCGTTTGCCTGGAAATGCAGCTAGAAGTGGTGTTTACCTTAGTTACTTTTACAGGCTGGGCCTCCACCACACTACGAAACAGTAGATGGTAAATTTCCTGGTCATGGGATTGTGTGGAACGGCCACCCAGATCACATGATCTCACACCAATTGACTTTTATCTGTGGGTTTCCTTTCTGAAATACATTATATACAACTCATATATGCAGAAGAAACGAGAAACAGACACCATCTCGAGCAACGCATTGAAGAAGCGTGTGCAAAATTTTCTGCGGAAACCCTGCGAGTGCATGACGATTGGATTCAGCGCCTTCAAATGTGTGTTGACCGAGAGGGAAATGCTGAACATATTAAATGACTATTTTTATGGAGACCAGTCCAGCCTGTAATTCCAAATAAACTGTGTTGTAACTTTTGAACCACAACTGCTACTTCGAATCTTTTTACTGGAATGAACTTGATGTTATTTAATATTTCGAACGACCTCCTTCCTAATAAAAAAGGTGACATATTCAAAATGACGTCCATGTTCGATATTGAAATATTAAAGTTTTCCAATTCCCGTAGAATTTTTGAAATGGCAAGGTGTGCAGCGACTTTTGACTCACCTTGAATATCAGAATTAGCTAATCGTAGCTAAGTGTAACTTTTGTAGAGTGCTTGTGTCGCCAACTAATAGCCAATATTAGAACTGTTTCTGCAACTCAATACAACATACACTTTGTTTCAACTTTGTGCCTCGCTGTTTCGCACTTATGTAATTTCAAAGTTGGGAAGTTTCTCACAAGTAACTACTGAAACTATTGAAAACGATATTCAGTAATAAATTGTAAAGCATTCAATTTTGCGTATAATAGTATACTGGATTATGAAATTCGCTTTAACAGAGTTGTTGAATTCGTTCGTCAAAAGAAGGCTACTTTTTGAAAGGAATTCAGTTTGTCGTATTTCACCTGCTGAAATCTCCGAAATGGTAGGCCGTCCAGTAAATTGTCTTAAAAGAAAAGTTAGAGAGAATGTAATTGTCTTTCTAAGAACTAGCTAACTTTAAAAACCCACCGAAAACTCTACAAATACATTCACATAGCTGAGGAATGTTATATTGAGGCGGTGAGGGTGGAGCGACTGTATTTAAGTAAATAAGAATGGTTTTCACATCGTTACTTTGAACGGTCATCGTGAGACTTCAAATGAATATTTCTAAATGTTTCTTATATTTAAATTTAATTAAAAATTTTAAAGCTACTTATTGTTCCGAATTGAAGAATAAAAATAATTATTCTACAATTTTCATAATGGACATTGTTTTCAATTATTTCCTTAGTTACTAGCAAAAATCGGAAGAGGGGCAAAATTTTGAGGAAATATGTCTAAGGTCTTTCGAATTGGAAAACTTTTACACTTTTGCTGGGTACGATGTGCGGAACTACTGGCCTAATTCGGTTTCTCCGGTTATATTCCCAAAAAACTCAGCCAAACTTAAACGGAGTTCGGGTATGGTTCCTTCCATTCTCTAGAAATGGCGGGATATGTTTGACACACAGGTCATGTCCCACCCACAAATGTCCGGAATGAAGTTGACTACAGCAGACAAAATCTTTTTGATTCATACACGTTCTCATTGCGAGCGACGATTTTTCGGTATAATTTAAAAATAAACAACTATTGACTTAAAAATTGATAAAAAATATTCTAATGTAAGCAGACAAAAATATTTTTGCTTGAGCCAACCCAAGAGAAACCAACAAACGGAGGTTTGTTGACATTTCCCTTTTTCAAATATTAACTTGATAATATTTAAAAAAAATTAACGATCATGGGCAGCTTCGGGCCCATAGGAACACGTACCAAATTTGGTCAAATTCCGACCAATAGTTTAGACGCCTATAGCTGAAATATCCTGACGGACGCACTGACAAAAACATTTGAGTGAGAAATGCGTATGGTTAGAGAAAAGGAGTCATCGTACGGAAATTAACTTTAAGCTAGGTCTAATGCATAAATAACACTATTAGATTATATAAAGACGGAGGGAAATAACAAGTTAAGGGGGTTTTTTCAACTTTTTTTTAAATATTTGTATATAAAACTAAAAAACAGTATTTTTTCAATTATATTTTCGCTTAATTCCCAAATTACCAAAATGATTCTTGGAAATAATGTTTATTTTACAAAAAAAATCATTTCTACGAACAGCGGTAATAGGTAATATTTTACAGCATATACACGCCCGACGGTTATCATTTTGCGATAATTCTTAAGAAACTAATCACAAGAAAGCGATTTGAATGGTCTACTTTTACACACTTTTTAATGAACGCTTTAATAACAAATAGTTTGAAAATTTAAAATAAGAAAATATAGAACCATTAATGCAAAGAATTTTTATTACGGTAAATTACTGCCTCTAGAAATTAGTAAGTGAATATCTGGAGCCCAATAAGATAAGACCAGTGTCCGCACCTAACGCGAATTCCAAGAATCTTAATTGGTTCGTTTCTACAAGGGAAAGTTCTCCGCAACTGTTCTTCCAGAAAACGATCTTAGCTTCGGTAACAGAGCAAGAAAACGAAGCAGACTCCCTCTAATGGAACAACAGAAACAAGTACAGGTGAAACAAGAAAGGTTTCTTCTGTTACCAAGTTGCCCAGCACGAAACGAAACCTTCAATATTCATCATACTTCTTAAGAAAATAACACACTTAGATTATTTAAATGACACGTTTATCCATCCAGTGTTAACAGCAGAAATTACGTGTGGAGTATCTTAAATTCAATTCAATCCTACGTGGGCCAGCAAATAAGTTAGAAAATTGCAATGCTGATGATCGTTTGAGAATAATATAATGGAACTTCGATGTAGAGTGATCATTCAAATAAACTGAAACGTTTGAAATGGAAACATTCACAAAAGGAGAGTCTATGGATAAAGTGAATTATGAACGTGTATTAACGAGATGCTAAGATGGTCAGTTGATAGACAGATCAAAGACATTAAGAAAAAGACGAAGACTGATTGTAGACCGAGGTTATTTGGAAAGATGGGTCCTGTACTACTAAGCCGAAACAGAGGAGAAGCGATTAATTGCGACTTTTTCACACATCAGTCAGACACAGCTAATACAAATCGTAGTTCGTATGCCAAAAAGAAGTGTCAGAATAAATTAAAATACTCTCTTTACAGGCTGAAATATAATAGTCACACATCGTGCTGTGTAGCAGAGTCACAGTTCGTTGTATTATCAATAAGTAATAATTTTCACCAGGGAGCATACATTCTTTAAGGCTATTGACACGTATCTCAAGGACGAGACAGATTTGAAGGGGACTTTACTATCATTTATAATTGTACCTATCGAAAAGAATCAACAAAAGAGGTTCAAATAACAACGTTACACGCTAATTATCCAGACCATTACAAGAAGACAGGTAAACAATCAATAATTAAATCAATAATAATAATAATGAAATGGAGCCCAACTTATCAAATACAAGAGTAAAGCATATTATAAATGAGGAAATGGAATTCACCTTCAATTAAATACAAACAATTATGATATATATAACATAACAAATACGCTCGCACCTGATTTGTTTTTCTTCAATATAAAGGAAAAATAGTTATGGTTGATACTACTGAATTATAAATCATGACCACAATCAGACAATTATATATATATATATATATATATATATATACATTTGTCAGTATGTATGTGTTGGTCCGAATTTGAACAAATTTGGTACACGTGTTCCACGAAAGCCCGAACTTTCTCATGATTTTTTAATTTTTTAAATGTATTGAAGCTATATAAGTGAAAAGATGAAAAACATTTATCGTATTTAGTTTCGACTCCCATACACGCATCGAGATCTTAAATGCCTATATTCTTGATCTAAAAAACTATAAATTTTTATATTGTTAACATTTTGTCTCGTAATGAACCTATCGTTGACAGAGAGATAACTCCCTGAGAAGTAATAAACTTCTTTGGATCGTCGATAAGATGAATACGTAAATTAGTTTTATTTTTCGCGTCTGGTAAATTTTAATATTTAGTAATTTTTCATTTATAAAAGCAAATGAAATATTATGCATTTGATAGTGGCATTAATCACAGGAAAAAGTATTACATTTAATAAACTTAATAACAACAATACTGTATGTATGTGCGAAAAATGTGAAAATGTCAAGAAACCTCCGTATTTCCACTTTTTGAAGGTGTTTCTTTTTCGGTGGTTTTCTGCCTCTAGCAAAAAGGGTACTCAAATTGAAGAAACTAGTAAGGGGTTATTCTCTTTGTCTCACCGAGCTCTGTTAGTAGATACATTTGTTTCCAGGGTGAACCAACCTCTCCCCCCACCCTCTCCAAGCTACAACAGAATAAAAAAAACTCAATTTTGGAACCCACCCAAATCTAGGCCCCTGTGGATTTAGAAAAAATTGAGGACACACAGTCGATTGGAGATTCGATTCATTACAAATCAGCATGTTAATTTTACAATGATCCTAGTTTATTGCTGAATTAAGATTATAAAGAAAAAGATTACTGAAGATCGCTAATAATCCACGGGTTAGTGCGACATTGAGCCTAAAAAAAAGATTATACTCCATGTGGGATGCGTTTTCCCGCAACAGGCTATGGATTAAAAAACGCACACATCCGCACCAGGGATTTGTCAGGTCCCCTTTAAAATATATTTGTTGTATGCGTGTCACTAGTCTAACGGTTCAATCGTGAATTGTGCTGCGCGAGGGAGAGGGGAGAGTCGCTTTCCTCTTCGCATCCCGCCAAGAAAGCTACAACTGAAAACAGTCCAATGTACAACAATGAGACGCTAGTAAAAGACGCCTGGGTGAGGGACGCTACTTAATTAAAAATGGTGTACTTTCATTATTGCGTAAAAACGTCAACATGTACATTGACTAGGCCATTGGTCGTCTAATTCATTAGCAATACAAAGTATCAACAGGACAACGATTAAAATTTCTTTTGATAAACTGCTTTCTTGAACTTAAGAGTATATAGGCAGGTATATTATTGTTATTAACTTAATTGGGGTCTTTGATTGAGATACGTTGGTGGAGTCGACCACTTCCAAAACCCCACCCACACTTGTCTTGCACGCTTGAGCCGTATTCGTTCACCCTTTCGGCATGTCCAAAGCATCTTAACATACCTTTCTCAATCCTCAACTCATCATCATCTTCAGAACCCCTACGATCCAAACACTCCACTTTATAAACTTTACTTAAAAGTCACGACGTTTCAATCGCCTGCGCTTAGTATTTTGTGGAAGAGTCTCATTCAAGAGATCGAAAAGCCTCAAGTGACTCGCGATCCGCGGGTTGCCGTCCACTGGACTACGTCATTACAATACAATTCTGCAATATTCACGATGGAAATGATACCTTTGACGCTTGTAATAAATTACGGTTTATTTGTTTGTGGAAATTTTCGTTCGACATCTCAAATTGTAAATAAAATCGTCCCATTATTTTTCAGTTCAATCTACTTTTATGATAGGCAGTAACCATAAATAGAGATACCTAGTCTGACTGAAGTAGAAAGTGCCATTAAGAGGACAAAGAACAATAAAGCCCCCGGAGAGGACAATATCAATGTTGAGATATTGAAATATGGAGGAGACATTCTGACAGAACACCTATATAGTCTTATTAAGCAAATATGGACATAAGAACAAATGCCAGATGAATGGTCAACTGCTATGTTATGCCCCCATCCACAAAAAGGGCTCGAAACTAAAATCTGTAAACTATAGAGGAATTTCTTTACTTGGAGTGCCATAACAGACACCAAAATTATTGCAGACCGTCTGTAACCCCATGCTGAGAAAGCTATAGGGGCATACCAAAGTGGATTTCGAAGAGGAATATCTACAACTGACCAAGTGTTCACAATCAGGAATACAATGGAAAAATGCTACGAATATAATATACAGATTCAGGAATGTTTATTGATTATAAGCATGCATATGACAGCATTAAAAGATCATACCTGTTTGACTAGCTACGGGAGCTTGACATTCCAGATAAAGATAATTTGATTGATAAAAATGACTCTTAATGGCAGTAGGGGAATTGTTACAAATTGGTGGGAAAAATCTATAAAATTTAAAATAAAACGTGGCTAAAGACAAGGGGACGCATCGTTCTGCATGCTGTTTAATTTCAGACTGGAAAGAGTAATGAGAAAAAATTTCTCAAATCCGGCGGTATTTTATTGAATAGATTGTCACAATATGTGGCATATGCCGATGATATTAATCTGCGTTGCAGAAGACAACAAGTTCTACTTGAGTAGAAACCTTTACGTACTTAGTATCATATATCACAGATCAGAACTCTAACCATTTAGAGAATAAGGAACGCATAAAAAATTCAAATAAAGCTTATTTTGCTATCAAGCACCTGCTGACATCAAGACTCCTTAGTGGGGAAACCAAGATACGAATTTATCGAACGACACTGAGACCTATAATCACATATGACACAACAAGAAGAAGCCAGACTCAATTGCTGGGAGAGGAAGATATTAAGGAGAATATGTGGATCAATGAATGTCAATAGCGAATAGAGAATACGAACCATTACCGAAATTCAGCAGGTCTATGGAGAGATCAACTTAATAGCTGAAGTTAAAAAAGCCAGACTGAGGTAAGCAGGCCAGAAGGACGTGCTTGATCCTGAAACAAGCAAATATGGTAATTTTTTAACCAATGAGAGTGAAATTTTACTCTTTCACACCATTTGTAGTTTATTCTTGGCAACCTTCTGTTGTTTTTAGATGTGTAGTCAGTGCGTAATTCTTTTTTCTTTTCATAGTCTGTCATTAAACAAACAGCTGCACACAAATCAAAACCTAATTGAAGACCATTTACGTCTGGATTAATGCGTTTAAACGAGGTCGCCGAAGCACAGAACATGAAACACTCTCCGACCGCCAAGTTGAGGTTACCACTTGGGAAAAAATCGAAACAGTTCGCAATATCAATGGCAGACTGAAATTGTGTAAGGTAGTTGATGCCGTAGGCTTCTCAACTGAACGAGTGCATTTCATACTCCATGAGAAATTGGCTATTAACGTGGATGCCCCTCACATAGTTTGTTTCACAAAGCAATCATCTCGCAGTTTGAAACAACTATCGCTTTTTGCAGTAAAGTGACTGACCTATACAAGAGAAAAGTAGAGAACATGATGTAAAAATGACCAGGGATTATCTGGTGTATTCAAAATTAAGAATTTATATTTTATTAAAGTATATAACATTTAACTAGCAGAAAATATGCATTAGCAATATGATGCATCAAGAAACGAATAATTCATAATTGTTAATCTGCCAAGAATATCAATTATGTTTAATCCAGATTCGTATTCATCAGTATTTCGTTTAATGTCTTCTGAGTAAACATTCAGTTTGTAAGTGAAAGGTCGGACCGGTTTATTGGGACAAAGTCGCAAATGTCAACTTTTAGTCTTCATAAGAAACAAAATGCTTTATCCTTTATTTGTAATATCTATACTTTTATAATATTGGTTTCCGAGTCGACACTGCTGATGAATATAATTAAGACGACCGACCTTTCCTCAATTCGGACGTAGTATGAGTATCAGTTTAATGCATTATATATTAGAAACATCAGTTAATCGTAGACAGAAAATTGCAAGTAATAAATGAAAATCTTTAATCTACAGACCCCGTGGTCCCAAACTTTGTTCGATTGGAACAGTCTACCAGCTGCTAGTCGAGACATGGAGAGAGGGAATGCTGCGACCCTCAGACAAATTCCTCTCCCGTCATTCGGAAATGCGTGGGACATGTAGCCAATAGATCGATCTATTTGATGCAGGTTTTATAAGGTTTGCTCTGCCAGGTAGGATTCTCAAACTAGATACCTCTAATCTTCCTCTCACTTCTGCATCCCCCTTTCAAATCCATTCTTATGCTACTAACGGGGAGTTGCTACAACATTGAAGACCCCCATTCAACCTATTCCTAAGTGTGAAGAACAAAAAATGGTTCATTGATACAATTATGCTCGAACATGCACAGAAAATTAATATAGAATTGTAACGGGGGATTATAAGAAAGATGGGTAAAAATTGGATATGTTAAGGCATAATATTTATAATAAACTAAAGGAGAAAATAATGGAAATTAGAAAAGGAGAACTTGCTACACAAGATGACTGGTCAAGTTCAGAAAAATATTGATATATGGAAACTTAAATGGAACTGGATAATGTCCAACAAACACCATAATTAGAAATATCTTCTTTCAATCTCAATTTAAATAAATAACGGAATATTGGGAAAAATTCATACCTTAGACAATGTTAAGGAAATCATGGCTCGTTTAAAGATGAAAGCGGCTAATTGCTGATTAAATAAATTTAATGATAATTATTTTCCCCTTATTTTCACGAGACCAATAGTGTTGTCGTAGAAATGTTATAAAGTATTCGGATGAAATCTTCACGGTTAACCAACCGGGTCAAGTATTTAAAAGAACACAACGTTTCTGCGGCCATCTTCTGCCGCCGTCTATACCTGACCCGGTTGGTTAACCGTGAAGATTTCATCCGAATTATTCACCGGGAAAGTCTACGTTCATTAGTTATAAAGTATGTAAGGTACATGTACCAAACAAGGCCCACCTAACGATTAAGATTTGTTTATTCAGTGTGTGTTAGAGGTACCATTTCTGAAATATACACATAAAATCCTCCAACTGTATGCAGTTAAATAATAAATGTTAACAGAGGGGTAAGTTAATTAATATCATCAGATTAAGTAAATGTTAAACTCTTGCGTCTGGGCTTTGTTAGGAACCCCTGTCCCAAATATGGTCAATAGCCAAATCCGGTTCAGATTTCCTTTATGGAGTATTTTAAAGACAATAAAACTATTTGAATACACTTTTATATGAATAATAAGTGTAATGAGATAATACTGAGATCTGTATAATTCTATACTTTAGTCAAAAGCTTCTTAATTAATTATACGCGTAGATTAGTGTCTTATTTTTCAATTTATTACATACTATTTGAAATTGTTTTGGTAACAGTAATTTTCGTTGTCATAGGAAATATATATATAATATAGGAATAGTCCAGCCAATCATTTCGCCTGATTGAATGAATTCTGCAAATTCTTCTTCTCACAGTATAAAAATTCTTCTTCTCACAGTATAAAAATACCTAACTCCAGCAAGTCTAAAAACTCTTTGGCAAAGCTCTTTTTTGTGAGCCTCGTCTAAGCAAGGCCTCCATTCTAAATTTTGGTTGTTACTCCACAACTTATGTGATTGAGTAACGTACGTCGGGGGATCCTGTACATCTGACAGACATCCCTAACATCCCTACGCTAACAGCTCCTATCGCTCTCTTTAAATTATCCTCAGTCCATGTTGCTCTTCTCTTTTTGGGTTTATCTAAAAATTAACATTTTTTTAAAACCACACGTTATTCAAATTTTAAATTCCCAAATTTAATTAATTTAAATACTTGAAATAAAATTATTAAAAAAATAAACGACTTACATATATACGTCGTAAGATAGGAATAATGAATACATACTTTAAATGTTTTGTTTTATATAAAAATTCTCAAAAATTAATCAATTAAAATTGTATATTGAAAATACATGTTACATGTGGATGTGCCATAGTTAAATATGCTTTGGCGTTGCGCATAACAAAGTAAATACTTAAATAATGCTCTATTGTAAGCACAAACACCCGGGCCTTGTTTGTAGCGGCAGGGAAGGGTTTTAATGGGGGCAACTGATTTAAAGCACATATGATTTAATAGTTTTGAAAGAAACTGTATATTAAAAAAAATGAAGCTACTACCTTCATAAAGCACAATTTTCTGTTGATAAATATATACTTACAGACTAAATTGCGCCATATCCATAGCGATTGCTTAAGATACAACGTACCTTGCAAATAAGAAGCAGCCCTTTATCCTTCAGTGAAAAAACACAAATGAACATGAAATGGCCGACACAAGAGCGGCTACAGATGTAGTTATGTTAATAAGCATTAGATATCATAAGATTTCATAACCAAAGACAATTGGCGCTGTCATATTTTTGAGGTCAGAACATGAGGGATCCGGGCCTAATTTTGTACAGATACCTTATTACACATTTATCAACTTAGAAAAAAAAGACGTAATAGGAATGATAGTGTATTCAAAACTAATGGGCTATGAGAATTCTTTGGCAACTTCGTGCAGTTTGGACCCTCTTACGCAATAATTTGAGAGAACAATTATCAAAAGCATTGCACTGTCTAAATGGGAAACAGTGTCCAGAACCGTTACGAAAAAAATTTCAGGGCATGACGTGTTCTGCCTGGTGCGAATAAACTCCGCACGTCGGGTGACACCTTAGCCGCCTCCACGAGTATTTCCACCAGATCACGAAACATCGCGTCAAGCACGTCAGCAGAAATTATGTCCCTGAAGTGACGCTGGAACGGGTTTCTTAAACGTTGGATGGTCTCGGTTATTACAAAGATAACTCAGGCCGATGCGCTTGAAGGTTAAAACTTTTCATTTTAAATAAGAACATAATACACAAGAAATTACACTTGAAGTGAAAAGCTTCTCCTTCAGTCCGAAACAACGTGGCCACTGTGTTTTGGAATGCTCAAGGTATAGTACTCACAAACTATTTGGGAAAACCTAAAACAATATACTGATAATGTAACGCTGCATTATTCGAAGAATTGGAGTATAAATATAGAGGAAATTCATAATTTAAGCTCATTGGGACCTTGAATAATGAACTGAGAATAATGAAGTATAGACAGATAAATGAAATAATGTTCTGTGCTAATAGATGTTAATGCCTAAGATTATCTCAATTGTCAAATGGGTTGAGGTTGAGAACCTATCAAGTAATAACGCTGAGGATCAAAACAGATTTTTTATTTTCGTTTTAGAAAGTTAAATATATCAATAATAAGTATATTTTCTCCTTAATTCAAATATGAAATCAGATTTTTCCCATCATGCAAGATTTCCGAGAGACGGATATTTAAAATATCAAGGACTTCCAAATACTTAATAAACAATGACTCGCCAGTAAGAAATGGCGATTATCTGCTATATTTCGCCTCTGGAACATCCCTCTTGTCTAACAATAATCGGCTAGCATATTAGAATTCAATTTTCCTTGAAATCTCTGTTCCATAGCTGAAATCTTCAGATGAAAGTGTTTCACCATGCTCATCGTTCACTGCGACAAAATATTCCGGGAAGAAATCTAGGTACGAGTGTAGGAAGTGTACTTTTATTGACATCTTACTATCCAAATTATGATGAGATGTTATACGATCGCTGACAATCCTTATATGTGTAGTTAAGAATTTTTCAAATATTACAGTGTTTGAAATTGTAAATATCAGTATCTCGGAAACCGCAGGTGATGGGGAAAAGCCATCATATTAGAATTGAGGAGAAATAATATAGTGAGAATCATATTTTTCTTTCTCAGAGAAAAAAATATGGCAGCAGGTTATCTTCTCCAGAATTCTTTCAGGTAACTCCATGCTTACTCATGCGTAGTTATTTAAGAGAGAAGCTGGACCCATTTCTAGTAGATATGGGGCCATGCTAACGATGCAGCATATAATGTATAATGAAGGTAAAAATTTGGGCCAAAAATTGTCAGAATTAAAATTGTTTATTAATTAAATTGTATCCCTACGTTTCGTTCCATTATTTGGAACCTCCTCGGGTGGTCTACAAAATCCCTCGGAGATAGCTCGTGCTCCAGTATAAAATTTACAAATAAATCATTATGCCACCTTATATTATACAATTTTTGGAGTTTTTTTCTGTAAGTACATATTATGTAATTTATATATATATATATATGCATATTTAATCGATTTAAGTTCTCATCTCATCACTTAAATTATAATTATTTTTGTAGATCACCTGAGGTGGTTCCAAATAATGGAACGAAACGTAGTGATGTAATTTATTTATTAAACAATTTTAATTCTGGCAATTTTTGGCCGAAATTTTTCACTTTTAAATAATGTATACTTGTCATCCGGACTCGGATAATGTACCCCCAAGGTGTACACCAGCTCAAAGAGGGGGAACTCGCCCACTCGGAAAGAGCCACAAAATTTCTGTTTCAGTTTCTGGCTGATAAAAAGCCATTAGAAAAGATATAAATGGCTCTACAACTATAGTCTATTAGCAAATTGTCATAAATGTCCTTGGTGGTAAGGTGATCGTATGGCAGTCTCTAATGACTATAATATTTAATGGGAATTTAAAAAAAAATTGTCTTTGTTCATGAGATTAATGGTCAAAAATTAAAATTGAATTTAAAAATTCTGTTGGGATTGGAATAATTACGAATAGATACGTGACAACACGAAAAAGAGTTGCATCAAGTAGGCCTATACCTAATAGGTACTCAGACAAACATCACATTGAGTAGCGTAATGCGACCAGCCATCATATATGAAGCGAAAACTTGGACATTGCAGAAAGCAAAGGAGAATAAAACAAAAAATATGGGAAAGGAAAATATTAAGAAGAATATTTGGCTCCATGAAGGAAAATGAAGTATGACAATTAAAAGTTACGTAGTGTATGAAGGAGCGTAACGGAGATTATAAGAAGGTGATTGAGATGGACACGATTCTTGCAGTACAAGGACGCAGAAATCCGGCGCTGAAGGTATTTCTAGAGACCAAAATGAAGAGGCAAGCCGAGGAAGAGCTGGCTGGATGATGTGGAGGGAGGAAGATCTCCGCAGTATGGGATTCCGTGGTTGGCGTAGGAAAGTATAGGCTAATGTAGTCAAGGAGACCAAAATCCAAGGGTCATGGAGGGAGAGAGAGGAGGGCGGGGGAGGATGCCGTTAAGACAAAACCTACACATTCAGCCAAAAACATAGTCTCAAGTAGATGCAGCAAAACTCCACTATTTGTTTCAAAATCCACAATGTTCCTGAATCTATAAAAACGGTTTGCCTTACGAGACTATGCTTCTAATAAAGAAGTTATAAGTAAAATAAAAATCAATTTAGAGTAATTATTTTATCCGACAGGGGTAAAAGATGTATCGGTTTAAAGTAATGGTTGCCAAGCGTCCCGATTAATCGTATGTCACCGATTTTTAACCTCGTGTCTCAAACCTTTAGGAACGTACAAAAGTACAAGTTTTCAAATTTTATACTACGCGCTTTTAAAGCATTTCGTCCGCCTTCCATCTTCAACCATGGTGGTTAATCTTTGTAAACGACTTGTAAAAGCTTTTACAATGTTCTTCCTATATGGTGGGCGATAATTCTAATGTCAATTTTGGAGGACGTCAGTAACGTGAAGCTAGCATTAAAGTAATAGAAATTCTGCTACTATTTTGCAATATACACTACAAACTACAGCCGACCACCTATCACGTGACATTCATTCAAAAATTGTGTAAGAAACGCTGTATATAATGCGTTGAATAAAGTAAACATTTCTGGTATCTTATACGTTAATTTTGTAAATGCCAGATTAATTTAAATATTGAGTTACTTTTGAATATATTCAGACCAAACGATTTCTGTGATTTTCTATATTTAAAGTATAAAAATCACTCTAACGTGCAAAAACAAAATAGCTATCATTATTACCGCCATACAGAACGAACTTCAAAATTATTTGAATCACTAAAGGCACTTGTATTTGTCGTACGAAAAACACAAAGGGATCCTTTTTTTTCCTTCAAAAGTCCTCTTAGGGAAGTGTACCTTTGGTTTGTACATAGTAACAGTAGTATTTTCATTATCGTATTCTGTGCTTTCATGGATGAGATTGAAAAAAAAATCATAATGGCGAGATATATAAAAGAACTTGATTAATTGAATACAAAATAATGTTAAAAAAGACAGGTATTTAATAAATTTATGGAGAATTGAGAATTAGACGCACAGACCTATATTGGTACTCATATTTTGGCAAAAAAAAGCCGTTTGCCTAACAATAAAAATATTTATATCACATGACGAATGTACTCTGAAGTCCAATAAAAAACACGATTTCAACTGTTGCCAAATGTAGAATTATGCTCATAAAATTCCACATAATTACAAAAATACACAACATTAAAATTTGTTATATTACTTTAAATATGATCTGGGTGCCGGCGATGCCCGGGAATCACTTTATACTGTATTAGCCAGAAACAGTATTGAATTTGGCAGTAATATTTTTCTATAGCTGATTAAATCATCAGCGAGAGTTTGAAAATCTACTCTTTCAGACTGCCTAATTAATGAGAGAATTTCATTCCTGACTCAGTATCTTAATGGAGTCAAGAAATCTACATACATACAGAATAAATACGCAGAAACAGTCAATTATATTTATAAGAAGACGACACTTAAACCATTTTACCGGTGTGATTAACGGGAAATAATGTTCGTGTATATATATATATATATATATATATATATATATATATATATATATACGAAAGTTAGAATGGAGTGCGTGCTGCCATAGCTTTTACAAAAGTATAAAACGTACCTCAATACTTCGCACTGCCAGAAAACTTCTCTGCTAAACACCAAAATTTGACGGCAACCGGATGAATCTTATGGGAGCGCATACGGGCAAACGTTACAAGTCGCAGTGTGTTCGAATGACCCCCGGTAGATAATCATATAAGGGAGACTGGTCCCCCCTCCTTGGTCAAGGATTTTAAATTGTCTCCTACATGCTTAGACAACCTGGTCTGTTTGAGGGGTGCATGTTTCGGGGTCACAAATGTTAGGTATACGATAAGAATTGTTTGCTGATCCCATTAGACCAGTGGGCCAGCTGCCTCCCATATTTGATCGGCGAGGCATGGAGTCCCCACAACAAACTCTGCCTGCCGTTATCGGAAGGGCGTGGTAGTAGTACCAAAGTCCCGACCTACCCGACGCAGATTTTTCTTGAGTTTTACCTTCTTCATTTTTAGGTGATCACCGGATAGGATTCTTAAAGTACCACCCGGTGGTTCTAGTCAACCATTAGCTACCTTGCTCTACTTTCTACTCCCCCCACCCCCGTTTTAAATAGATTCCTATGGTACTATATATCATGGGAGAGACGCCATACCAGATAACCCTGACGTAGTCTGTCTCTTTAACAAATGTATACACTGGCATTTATTAAAAAAATATGATAAATTAAGATTTAAGTAGAAGGTAGACGGAACGTTAAGCGAGCCAAAATCTCAGGGAGTGAAAAAAAAGTCCGATACTGTCTTTTTTTTGGGTGGAGTGCTGTAAGGGATCCCTGTTTGACTTGCAAGAAATCTGACAAACCTATTTATTTGGATCTGTTAAAAAATAAAAGTGAAATTTGGAACTCCTCATTTTTTACTGAGACTTTCCCAATACTGTAGTGATTAGACGGATACAATTAAAGCATTCAGGCTATGAGTTAATGACTAATGAAGGAACAAAACTACGACAGTTGCTCGTCCTCGTGAAGATGACGGATAAGTTTAGCACCAGCGCCCCCTTTGGATAGTTATATCTGAAGTACACAGTTTCGTTTCAATTACTAGTAGAAAAATAAAGGCTAGCGTCGATTAGACATGGTAATATTTGAAATATAATTCGCCAGGCTTTATAAATTCTCCGTTTGTTCGTTCGATATCCAAAAATTTTCAAGGGGAGGATCTCGTGGACATCAACTCAACATAACCCTCCAGTACACAAGGAGAAGTCGCGTAACGCATAGCAACACCGATAACTGATACGAGTGACGAATGTCAGCAGCGGTCCAAGGCGCCAGCTAATGTGGCGAGAGGTCGGAACACGGTTTTGCCCCATAAACGTCACCCCCCCCCCTTGCCCCCTCTGGGTGCGAGCGCAGACGCTGGCCACGGCCGTGGCAGTCTCTTGCCCGCTCGCACAGTGAAAGTAGGCTCCGAGACAGGCACAGTGATGCACTTGCTGACAGCGACGGTGCTGCTGGCGCTGCTGCACGCGGCGGCGGCGGCCAACAGCAGGCTGCCCCGCACCAGCGCGGCCAGCGGAGCCAGGAACGCCAGCACAGGGGCGTCGGGACGCAACGCCACCGCAAAGGCGACGCCCCCGGGGAACCCCGCCAGTCTGCGCGCCAGGTAGGACATCACTCAGCAACCATCCACGACCGGATCTCACCATATTATTCTCTCCGTTACAACGAGTAACTCTCACTCCATGCGGAAATAGGCCACGTTACATATCAAGTGTTTTAATGGATAATCTTAGTTCCACTTCCGAAATAGATTCTAGATCATTCATATTGACTATTTGGGCGATCATTCGGTAAAACACTGACAGCGAACTTCAGGTTGAAGATTTCGAGTCACACAGTAATTACCATATTAGAGCTGTCAAATGTCTCGAATTATAATTTTGACAATGTTTACACTACCTTCTACTTAAAAATGCTTCTTCCACCGGTTGACTGCATTACATCAAGAGTAATGTGCTGGTCCCGTTAGCCAGGATTGGAAAACAGAATAGTGCTTTTACAAAAATCGTTCGTCGAAGTTGGCGAATCTGGTTTGGCCTTGAAGTCAGATTTTTTCGCACAGAATCAGTCGGCCATGAAATATAACGTTGTCGGTATAATTTAGACAGTTGTGAGGGGAAACGCTACGTATCGTAAATTTTCCACTCACTAAGCCCCTAACTAATATGACGTTCATTTTGATTTGTTCAGTAAAATTATAACAATTGAAACTCTCTGATATTTAATTTACTAACTTTCTATGACATTAATACGCCATGTACCTTTGGTGTCGTGAAGAATTTCATCTGACGTTACACGAAATCTGATAAAACTGAGGTTGGCCCACTATGTTGCAACATTTACAATTCTCATGTGCAGTTACTCTGAAATTTCTATTGAACAAACGTTTGAGTAGTATGTTTATTTTCTATACTAATGAACAGAAGACTATGATAAAGTGTGACAGACATCAGACAAGGCGGAGAAAGTGTGAAATTATAAATAAATATTTAAACATATTATGTTTGAATCGCATCCTCGCTGAACCACAGCTAGGTGTGTCAACTCACAGTTGAATCGAAACAGTGTCCAAATGCAATAAATATAATACTAAAGCAGTATGTATCGAAATCATATTTACCTAGCTACGGCGTGTGAAATTGTGAATGATCGATGTGTCTGAAATCCGTTCACTTCACCTTCAGCTCGCCAAGACACGCTAAAGACTGTGAGGTTTTGTCCTTGTCAACAGGCAGTTTACGAAATTACTTCAAAATGTAGCAGTTTCCCCGAGGACTCAGGTATTTGAAACGGAATGTGAATTGCGTAATTGAAAAGAACGACGTTCTGCCCCCGCTCTCTATATTCGAGTCAGCCACTCCTCCCAGACGTATATTAAGTGCTTCGAACCAATTACTAAAACTTTAATGGAAATCTCATGTTCGATGGTCTCCGCCTCCAGACGGTTTCTGGGTAAAGGTCTTCAAAAACCAAAATGCTTAATAATGCGGTTGTAATATCGTTTTTCTGAGAATTTATTCACACCCCTTACTTTATGTGATGGTCACAATTTTTTACACCTTCTGTATTAACGTCGAAAGGTTCTCAGTAGAAAAGCGGATATTTGATTCACAGATCCAGAGAAAGTCAGTCCTGGCAAGGAACTCAGCCAAAATAAAAAGGGTTGGTGTAGGGCAAGTTGGTCGTGACCCAGTACCCATATTAAGGCCTTACGAACGTTGACATCGGATGGATGTGTAATTTCGTGACCGCAATAACTTAAAATTGTTAAATAAATTAGCGGAAATCTACCCCAAATTCTCATCGTCATTATGGATGAGAATTAATTGGGTGTTATGTGACGAAAGCTCGCCAATTGTTAGCGGCTTCATACACCATTGCTTCCTGTTATTGGCAAGCTTAATGTTCCGAGACGATCACTTCAGTCACCGTCACCATGATATTTATTCTCAAACTAATTAATTTTAAACACGATATGTTCAGAATAAATATTAAAATTTACCTAAAAGTATAGTATAATGCGTATTCCAGAAACAAAAAATTAAGTACGTAATACCCCCACAACTTGAATCTTTGTGGTTTATTGTAAACATTTACTATAGATGATAAATATATATATATATATATATATATAATGTTTGTCCTTTATGCGTTACTACACCATTAATCGGATCGCCATGAAAATCTGGGAAGTCGTTGCGTAGACTCCCGCGAAAGGTTCTGCCACAGTACATCTAACATACGATAATAGGTTCTAAATATATAAACATATAAAAATATGAAAAATATTCTATGGCACAAGGTTCGTGGTCGATATCTGCGAGGTGAATGCGGGTGGCTCTTGAGCTATAATACTACATTTTTTTATATCATAAACATTTGGCGTCGTAATTAACCTATCATTGAAAGCGGGACCAGTTTAAAACCAACTGGGAGTTATACGGTTTACCCTGAAGCTTGGGTACTAAAAATAAAATAGGTACATTAATGATATCACGCTCTTTATATATTCACTGAATTCAACTTTATCCAAATTCTGTACCTGTTTTTACGTCTTTTATGGCAAAATAAAAACAGCTAATTGTCAAATTGACTGTACCTGTGCATTTTTCTGTATATATGTGTTGATTTAAGGTATTAGTACATTTCTTGACACGATTAAGATACGGAGTCATTGCCGTGGTTATGACGGCATACAGTAGGGCAGTGAAAAGGGAAATTTACGAAAACGTGATGTTCTCGGTGATGGTTTAATCAAGTTCTGACAAAAGATTATTGTCGAATAAAATACTGTCGGGTTAATATAAATTTATTTCCGGGCAACGCCGGGCTCCCAGCTTGTTCTATTATAAAATCTCAATTCAACTGTGGTCTAGTCTTTCATATATCACATTTATAATATATAATCCGTGCGATAGATTAAAGAAATAAAAATACAACGCACAATGCAGGAGCACGCTCATTCAAAAAATGAATAAATATTTTAAATATATTCTACATAATTGGTAGTGAAGATAACAGAAAGAAAAATACACTCAAGGGCCCAAATGAATACAAAAGAAAAATTTTATCTCAAAGCCAGGATAACTATCAAATTAATCTTTCCAAATCAACGGTTCAAGACGGAATCACATGTTCATTCAGGAAATAATGCATTATTAAAAATTCATAGGAATCTTCAAAGTACAATGCATGATAAATATTTCGCATTATAGTCAGACATCTAACTGAATAATATTCTCAAAATTGGGAAAAACACAGTCAAAAATCTACAACGTTATTCAGTTTTATAATGGATTGAGAAACCAATTTCAAATAATTTTGACAACGTAACAGGTTATTTTTTGCTTTATAAACTATCTTTGATGACAGTTTCTATGAATAAATAGAAAAATTACAATTTCATAAGGCTTCAGGTAGAAGTACTTCTTATGAATATTAATCTTGTATTCCCCTGCAAAAGCAACTGAATTCGTACATAAAGGACTTTTGTAGTGAGCTCTGAATAAAAAGTTTCAAAAACAAGATACAAATTCCTACAGAACATTTGCATTATTGAAAACATGTCATGTTTACGAATATAATTAAGTATAAACAATATGTACAGCAACAACTGGCTATTACAGGCGAAACATAATTTCGATATACTTTTCAATTAAAAACTTCGTGCCTAATATTTATATTCGTTATACATAGTGTGAGTATGCGAAAAAGAAAAATGTTGTAAATCTCTATTAGATAAAGGACAGTTGTTTCTTGATAGTACGACGTTTCGTAACCCGACGCACCTCCCGTCAAGGTCACCCTAACCCCCACTTACATATTTCTTTTAATAAACCGAAATGGGTGTTACATTTCCCTATTAACCTAGGCAGCATTTTACTCGAAAATGTAGGAATATTGTAGGCTACTGCCACTGCTAACAAGACAATGCCAAATATGGAAACACGTTTGGTAATCCGACACCCCTTTGGTCCGATACCTGTCGGACTATCAAGTGAGAACTGTACTTTGCAAAACGCCTGCTCTGGAAAGAAATTATTAATCCTAGCAATTATGACAGTTAAAATAAAATCCATAAATTACAGAGTCATAACTTTAACCTATTACGTTGGTAAAAATACTTGAAATTATATCATTTTTATTTGAACACAATTGCCTTATAGAAATAAATAAAATAAATATTATCATAAGCAGTTTTCAATGCGTTTATTTTAATGCTTCGAGGAATGAAGTGGTTGTCATTACATACTGGAAATGTAACGTCAGAAATGCACAAGCAGCCCTTCCATAAGCTTGGGATAAACTGAAATCTTAGCAATTCCAATTCCATCAAGAGGGACGTTTCTCGGCGAAAATCGGTACCTCCCGTAATGAGAAAAACTGATATATTTTAATTCTGAAGAAAATAAACTATCATAATCACTCCTTTTTCTTGAGATAATACTGTTTATTTTTTGTTACAGTGGCATATTTTCCATAGTTATGACGATACGTATTATACTAAAATATGTTGTCGACTACTACATTGTAAGCAATCTGATCCTCTTACTACCATCCATTCCATTCACTTTAGTAATTCATTCTGCATCAATCGTAATCTTTTTCTTCTTGGCCTACAAGGGTCGGCTACGGACCGTCGTCTTACATGATACATTCCGAAATTCGAATGATACGTGGTCAGCGTATTGATTCTCCAGCATTATTAATCCCAACCTCGGTGACCCTGACCACATCTATGCCCAGGTTAGGATTCGACCCGGGAACTCTGTGTTGTGAGGCAGCGATGCTAGCCACTAGACCACAGAAGGTCCGCAACAATCGCAATCAGTTAATATAATTTAACCTACATTTCCTCAATTAAAGTCATTAACTTTCCATCTGTTTTACATAAACAGTCACTATTCTCTGAAACTAAAATAACCTACTTTAATATTATTTCAATATTTTTGTACAACATAATTCGCCAACATGTTATCATATAAAGTCATGTTTTACAATCATACATCAAGCATTTGATTCATAAATTCTATAATCTATCAACTTCCATTCACTATAACGGACATATTCTGATAACTCTGCATGCATACATACATTTAACTGCGTTTTTGTTCTTTACACACATTGGATTTGTATATAATACAATAGCATTACATTATTCAAATCTTCTTTCTCCATGTCTAATACTACGTTTTGAACTTATTAAATACAAATCTTTCTATAATACCGTCACATACACTAAAATAACACGAAATTGACATTTGATACCGAATTGTTTAGAGGACTTTGACAGATGGAAGGTATAGATTAATAGGCTACGTTTTGTGACATGACGGTCTTGTAAAATTGGTATTAGAGGAAGTGTGTGAAATAAAAACAGAAAAGGGAGGAAAATGATGGAATACGTTCAGTAGATTATGTAGAAATGAAAAAGTTTGTGCAACAGACCAGTCTTAGGACTGAAAACAACATTTGAAATTCAAATTTGTGAAGATCGTACAGTATTTGTAGTTCATATTAATTGGCAATTTCCGGTGGTACAATAAAATGAATTATGTTAGGGATAATAATCCTGAAACTGTGTGCTTGACTTTCAGTAATGAATTTCTTTTTGGAAAGAACGGAGATATCCAGAATCGTAGCGAATAAGCGACAGCAGCCAACGGGTATGACGACCGAAGCTCCCTCAGGATCTCTAGTTAATAGCGGCAACAAAGCGACAGGGGAGAAAGGCACCACGGCTATTGGAAAGGTCCGGCTTTATGTGGAAACATAAGCACAATATTGGCATTCCTAATTAGGAGAACCCGGAACATATAAATCATAAACTCACGGCCGTTCATAATAGCATAAGCAAGTCAATCTCGTTGAAAATAGCCTGTAGATGTAGTGGCTCGCATGAAATTATATAATCACGTCCGTACAGATATCACAAATTAACAGAAATCAACTCGAGACATAAAACAAGCAAGTGGTACGATGGAAGATACTTGTCCTCACGATTTACCACATACAAGTTTCCAAAGATTCCTTTGTGAGTGTTGCCTGCGGCAGGGTTTCATGTTAGTGTGATGCAGGATTCATCCTTGACACCCCGGCCCAGCCTCTCAAGCAGGGATCCGCGAACAATGATATCTCTGGGCAAGATAGCCGCAGATGCGGAGGATAGCTGCATCCTTCCGACAATCACAGTTCCTCCATCTGCGTTGTCTGCAAGCGGTAGATTACACACAAACCTTGCTCACAAGAATTTCGCAATGCTGCTACGTTGTACTCAACAGAAGAAAAAAAACTGTGCCATGAGGCATCAATATAAAAAACCTGGTAAATCTATGTGTGTAGGAAGAACGTTTCCACTAAGTCAAACGTGTTAAGATTCAGCAACAGCAAAACGTGTGTTCACTAACTTATTCAACTTTGACGATGGTGATGAGCAATATTTTCCAGTAAGCTTATTCTTGTGCTGTTGGATCACGCCATCTGCTGGTGTATTCAACTGACACTCTCAAGGCCTGCCCGAGATTCAACCACATGGCTTGGTCTTTCACGACATCGTACATGCTTCCTCGAGTTACAATAAACTTGTGACTGTGTCCTTAGTGTCATATTGGCAACCTGATATAACAACTCAGAATAGAGAGAAGGTTCTCAACCGCGCATTGACTAACATTTCTGCTTCGATAGTACTGTGAAACAATTCGTAGGTATATTACCAAACATTCTACTGTCTATAAAGAGAATTATCAAATTGGGAGAGACGTAACATTTAAATCAACGTTTGTAACACGAAGAAACTATTTTTTTCTTGAGCAATAGGTCACAAACATTTACATAAAGAACCAAATAACCTCAAAAGGAAACAATTAGCCACACGTGAGTGCTACATAATGACGCCTAGCGTGGGACACGAACTCACGACCCATGCTCCAACTGACCATGTTGGGTGCCCCTCTGTGCATTATCCTGTGGTCGAATGAAAATGCTGCCGACTTGAACTCTTCTCCCTCGGGACGTTGAATTATTTTTATGATAGAAAAGTTTAGTATCCACAAATTTCCTGTTTATTTTTAGTGACACCACTATAATTTTTCAAAGATACAACGGTATTGAGCATCAGGCAGATATTCGAGAAACAAAGATATTTAATAATACACACAGGATTTTACAAATAACGCATTGTAATATAATTTTCAACCTCATTATAACAAATGCAAAACCACAATTTTTCGGTACTTACAAAAGTACATATTTAATTGTATATTATATTGAATTCAGAATTGCACTGTGTAAATATGAAATTAACTTTTTGAAGAGTATAAAAATCTTAGTAGCTCAACTTTAAAAAGTAACGAATAAGTAATAAAGAAAATAATGACAATTGCCTGCTGCAATATATATATATATATATATATATATATATATATATATATATGTGTGTGTGTGTGTGTTGTTTGTGATTGTGGTGTTATAATAAATGTGTTTTAAATATTATAATTTTTTATAAATTAATATTGCAATATATTGTCGAAAGCTTTTGTTTTCAAAATTTAAGAACATTTATTCCGAGTTTAGAATTATTTAATTACGACCGATATAAAATCTTTGGGAACAAAAAGGAACTGGCGGATAATATTCGTCGCTATTTCAATTTAAGGGGAAAAGAAGGACGACGTTTGCCTATCGCTCATCGAGGTTAGCGCTTTCGAAATAATTAAAGTACACAGAAGCATGGAGGCTGCAATTTAAACTCTCCTTCAGGCATCCCTTCCACTTACTAGCGTTCCTGAAGTTCTTTTATTATCGATCGTTCTGTTAGCGAATCCTACAGTAGTATCCATTACTGCTTGTTACTGGTACGAAAACGACAGATAATTGATACTGCGGTGCGGTAATCCGCGTGAACAAAGACTTGGAACCATGCCAAAACTGAAGCTGGATATCCACCACAATAATACAGTTATACCCTTATTCTGGACAGATGTCATGCATAAAATCAAATATTCCATTGTCGTTCAAATTTAGGTTAATAAGTTTTGAAAAAGAATGGATCCCTTTGGTCGACTTAGTTGAATATATACTTTGAAATGAAGTACAGTTTACTGGAACATATCCCACAAATTAGAACTTCGAAGCTAAGACGGGAATCCTCGTAGAAGCAACGAATATATCGAAGATATTCTATTAAGGAAAAAATCGTTAGGCACAAAGAACTAAAAACTGGCATGGAATCCAAATTTGCTCTTGGAAAAAGCAAAAAGAACGAGTTTAGGAACACATATACGAAATAGATTCACGGGAATGTCATAGAAATCCGGTCAATGTTCTACTTTGTCAAAGTGGAATCAAGAGCAATCCGATTGGCAAAGCAATGCCGATCACATGCCAACTACTCGTGCTCAGAGCCGAACACAGGCTTCATGCTTCTACATGGACTTCAACCAAATGGAACATTCGAGGCTGTATCAATTCGTAACTGATCATTTAGCCCGCTTTTGGGACGAGATGATGAGGCGGAAGACCATGAGTTTTATTTTATGAAACACTAATTGGGGCAACCACACTCGGTAATATACGCGTAAAATAGGAGTGGTATCAACAAACATCCACTACGGAAGTAATAAGGTGTGATTATGGGATTTCATATTCCTCTTAGCCACGAGGGTGCCCTAAAGCCTGCAACTTGGACAGGCCAGTCCCAATAGTTACTCGATAGTACTATAAAACAGCCGGTTTTTTATGTTAATAGATTTTCGTCTCCAGTGGCATACTTATATAGGATCGGTCTATGTTAACGATAAAAATTGTTACGAACAAGACGAGAGACAATCGTCGTTCTCGAGACGCCGGATGGAACCTGATTTCGACTTTTACGCACCTACTGAGTCTCAGATTGCCTGACGTGGATCATTACGGATTAAGCTGTTCATAACAACATACTCAATTAGTCAAAACACTGACGTCCTGGTCCTCTTTGTATACAGTAAAATGTCTCAAGCCGCCTCGGATTCACTTCCTGTTCCATTATATTAAAAAATTAAAACTATTCTTAGATCAAACAGGAACAAATTTAATTACAAATCGTCTACAAGCACATTTCATGATAGGAATAAGAACTAACAATAGGCAATAGTGTGAATAATGTGCAAGAATATGCAACAGCCAAGTACAATTATTTATATATAGACACAAGTCAGAAGATTACATTGTTAGGTTAATTTAAACAATAAGGATAGGAAAGAGAGACGGAAAACTGTTGGCTTACCTGAGGTGTATAGAACGCAGGCAACATATAGGGCTTCGAATTCTTGAATTTTCGGAGGCTCCGTTCCCTTCATCAGAAAATTAGGAAAACATTCCGAGTGACGGCAATTTCAAGAATTCGAAATCCTACATGGTGTCTGCCATCTGTACTCTCTTTCCTGTCCTTATTAAATATGTAGAAAATTGCTTTTAATACAAGCTTTATAAAAATAGTAATTAGTATTGCATGCTATATCAGACGTCAAGAGTAATCCACTTCATGTGACGACAGCCGTTTTCAATGATTTAATGTTGGGAGACGTTACATCACTGTGTTGTTTATAAGCGAGCGCGCAGACCTGCAATTTGCGAGTGAGTCTGGCGGCTACATCATATGAGGCGGTCTTCACACCCACACCACCACATCAACATTATTACACAACTCAAACTCGTTCCTCGGAGATCGCTTCGTGCGGTAAATATCAAGCAAAGAGCATCTTACGCGGCCGAAAACCATCAGTCAGCTGTACGCTTTAACTATGCTCGTTAATTTTAATATTGCAATGAGCAATTACATTTCATACTAACCCTTGTTTCCAGGTGAAGACAAGTTTACAAAACGTCTTGTGCGAATTTTTAACGTTAAGTAATACAGACAGGAATTCGATTTGGAAAACGTACCTATTGCACCAATTATTTCAGTTTTCCTTCTGCTTCAACTTTCACTTCCATTAATTTAATTATACAATGTGTGCGGAGCACTTTAGTGGACGCCTCAATCATTAAAATAAAATAGTTGAGGACCGTTAACAGGCATTATCTCCTTCAGTCACAAAGATACCTTCTATTTCTAGAATGAGGGAATAGGATTCATCAGTCCGTAGATTTAACTAACGCAATCCTCCATGCTAACCAATTCTGCACAAGCGTCTTCATTACCACATAACTACCACAACCCACATCCACCAAAATCTGCTTAACGAATTCCATCCTTGTCCTCATTCTTCTCTTCGTACCCCGCAAACTTCTCTCTATTCCTAATTTTACAAGACCCTCATGCCTCAAAACGTCTCTTGGTCAACGTCCTCCATATTGTTGTCTTCTCTTATTATGCTTAGAACTTCCTGGTAACAATCTATTCACCCATCTAATTTTCAGTATTCTCTTATAGCACCACATTTCAAAGGCTTCTATTCCTTTCCTTTCTATAACTCCTAGCGTCCACGTTTCGCACCTATATATATATATATGGATATTTTTAGTAATGATTTTCTAATATACATACTTATCCCTCAGTAAATTCCCTTTTTTTGCGAAAGCCTTTCTAGCTTGTTTACCATGTCTACTACTACCATCCTTACTTCAAAATTTCCCTTTATAATATAACACCCATTATTATTCCACTATTTCTCTTACTACACTCAATTACCTTAATTTTCCTCACTTTGTACTCTTCCTCCAGGATCCCATTCATGCTATTTATTAGTAACTTCGGGGGGTTACACATTCCTGTGACGGCCCTGAAATTACTTCTACGGATTCTGATAGTTCATTAGTTATCCTCACTTTAAGGTGGCGTTTGCTCAAAAATTCTCGTATCCATTTTAAAACTCGAATATTGCAGTTCGTGACATTTACAGGAAGACTATTTATGAAATACAAGTTGAGGTGGTGTTTGTCGGATCTGACAGTACAACGGTTTCCGGTTTAAAAGCCGTGATTTTGACCAATGGCTAACAAATTAATACGTTTCACGATTCGTAGGATTTGTGTGCTACGTTAAACTAATATTTCGAGCATAGGGACAAGAAGTTGCAATTTTCTCGACCAAAAATTCTTTCAAATGTTTTACTTAATTTTAACATTTTTACGCAATGAGCTAGCAATAGGGTAATTAAATAAGCCAAGCAAACTATATTCCAAATATTAAAAGTTATTTTTGTGTTAACAATCTGAACGACAGACAAATGGAATAAGGTTTTCGAGAAAAAAAAAAGAATACGGTGGACTCAACTTGCTCGTTATTTTCAATAATTTCTGAAAAGCGAACAAACTACGTGATTGATTTTGTGAACTATAAGATCAAATAGCTTCGAATTATTAAATGCATACACAGCCCTGCTTTCAGAATCACAAAACTGAGTTGATAAAAACTTATTAATATTGTACTTATATATATATATATATATATAAGTTAGGTAAGCAAGGAATTGAGTAACTTGGTCGGTAAATAGAAATGTTGGAAAGTGAAACTTTCTTGAAGGTTTTTGGAAGGTTCGAGTTGAACAAAAAATTGCATATCACTACAAATTTATACAAATTTTCTTGTAATACCATAGATATGTGAAGTTTACGAACACTTGATTTTCCTATGGTTATAATTTTGTTGGTCGTAACCGGTGGAAGAATTCAGAACTTCCGGTGCAGATTCTTGCAGCAATTCATAGACATCCCTTGATAATATAAAACATGAATGAAACTTGCTCACCGTCCATCTTCGTGCGTATCTCTTGTGCATTGTAATTACTTTTACATAAAACGCATTTATTTAATTACCGTATAGCTTTAATTTCACCCCTAGAGATTCATCCAGTCACGAATATTTCCTTGTAAATACGTGTGTAAAACGGTATGAATTTTAAATATAGTATTGATAAATTGAATCCTTAAAGATTTTTTTCGAGAGTCTTTAATCCTTTGGGAAGCTTAGCATTGGCTGTCTTATTTAATTTTATAGCATCTGTATCATTAAAAACAGAAGCAAATTATTTCAGAAAAATTTACAGAAAATTAACTTTTAATGCAGGGAATGGTGTTTGCTTGGCTTATTTAATTACACTATTGCTAGCTCGTAGAGTGAAAATGTTCAAACTAAGCAAACTACGTTTGATTTGAAAGCTTGATTTCCATTTTCACGCCACCAAAGACCGGTGTACACCGGAGGAACATGTTACATTTGGTCGTGCACACTAATGAAAAAGTTTAATGAGGTCACACATTTACACTACCTTGTGCCATAAAAACAGTTATGCATTATGCAGTAATGTCCTATATTTCTGTCTAAATCTCGCTGTGAATAATGAAATATGTATTTTAATAACTTTTATGAAAAAATGAAGAAATTTATCAATTTAAAATTATGTTAAAAGACGATTTCCAGGTTATGTACGGAAAGTCGCTATTAATGCAAAATTAGGCAATGGTGAATCATTAAATACAGATTTAAAATGAGATCGCTACCAGACAAGTCAAAATTACCATTAGAAAATTTTCTGAACCAGCGTTGGCACTTATTGACTTTTAATACGTCTCCATACACATCACAAACTTTCTTTGTTGCAACCGTTACATTAAGTTTTGAATGAAAATGAAACAGCATGACGTAAATGTTCTTCAGTTGGTTGATAGTTTGCCATTTTACACCGGTGCAATAAAAACGTTTGAATTTAGAAGTCACAACAGCCAAGACAATGTGTTGTAATATTGCACAATAACTCATCTTTATACACTCACGCTCTGAACTAGACCGGAGCGAATTCCCCAAACTAAAAATAATTCATTAATTATGGGTACCCCCTTTGTTTTATTTTTAGTATCTAAGCTCCAGGGTAAACCTTAACACGCAGTTGGATTTGAAGTGGTCCCGCTTTCACACGTTTCGGAGCCTATTCGGGACAAACTTCCAGACAGACAGAACCTTCAATTAATTTCATGGGATCGATTAGGTTCATATTATTTTCTTTTAAAAATAAGAATTACTAAATATTAAAATTTACCTGACACGAAAAATAAAATCAATTTAAGTATAAGTCGCATCGACGATCCAAAGAAGTTTATTATTTCTCAGGGAGTTAGCTTTCTGCCAACAATGGGTTAATTATGGCGCGAAATGTTTATAATTTTTAAAAAAATAGTATTATATATCAAGAGTATGGCAACCCGCATTTACTTTTGGAGATCACGATGAGCATATGGGCCACGAAACCTATCCCAAAGATTTTTTGTGTTTATATAATGTAGAATCTACTATCGTAGGTTTGATGTACTATCCCAGAAACCTTCACGGAAGTGTACTCAACAGTTTCCCACAGTTTCATGGTAATCCGATGAAAGGTGTAGTAATGCATAAAGGACAAACAGACATATTAGATGAAAACGTTTATGTACAAAACATAAGTTACGTGTACAATTTTGAAACAAAATGAAACATAGCATGGGCTTTCCTATTCTCATAAAAAATTAAAATAAGGAGACATTACAGCAAAATTTATAATTTATGACACATGATCGAATTTACGTAACCGAAACGTATTTGAATTTACCTATCCGCTTTTCCGTTTACCACTAATTTACTCTCGTACCGTCTCGCAGTGTTCAATATTTCTCGCAGAAATACAGTCACTCTTAACTTCACTATATTATTAGCATTTCTTTAAATACACCTTTATTCCGTCAGCTCTCTCACAACTATATTTTACTCTACAAGTAGTTACGCACACGTCTGTACCATATTGAGCAATAACAGTCAATCCGGAACAAGAACTGTCACAGATATCCTAACTTTACTGTCCCCATATCCTGTAAAATTTTCCACTGGTGAACCCTCGTAATCATGTCAGTCTAGACCTGAGGTGGCCAAAGGTGACGCATTGTACACTTGAGCCTGTTTGTATTTCGGACGAAAAGTACCTTTAGACTGTTAAAAAGTATAGTACAATTTGACATGTATAATAAATACATACAATTAATAATCAAAAATAGACGAACTTAATAAGTTATTCTTGCAAACAAATACGCAAAATTCAAGTAAAATATACAACACTGAATTATAATGATTTTAAGGTGTATTCTTGAATCTTTGAAGCGTAATTCTGTTACAAAAATATTGTTTTGCAATCTGTTGTTTTGTCATTGTTTTCCCTCATTTCAAACAAGGATTTCGCTGTAGTAATACTAAATTTCTGTTAAGGTTTTAATTGTAAGTAATAATATCATACAAAGTTTATTTGTTTGAATTCAACTACACACACACACACACAAATTGTATTATTTTTGTTGAAAGAACTGAGGAGGTCCAGAAAGTTGTTGACGAAATGGCTTATTTTTAATTAAAATTCTTCTATTTCTGAATTTTGGAGATTTATTGCATTTTATTAATATATATATATAATAAATCAATTATCTGATTACTATTTATAATTAAATAATACACCCAATTTGTCAGCAAAACATTTTACGTTTATTAATAGATCTACGACGTTTCGCCCAAATTTGTGGACCGCGACAGGTGAAATTTAAATGAATAACATGTATGTGAAAGTGAATAATTTTGCGTCGTGGTTTGCGTCCTGCGACGGCTGCGGCCGAACTGAAGTCCACAATTATGGGCGAAACACCGTATATGTATTAAATAAATATCAAAACTGTTTGCTGAGAAATTGGCTGTATCGTTTATTTATTTAATATATTAAAAAAACATATATTGAATATACACGCCACAGATGACATTGAAAATATTACGCTAATATAATACACATGTCTAATAAATTAAATTATTCTTCTATCAGTGAAACACATATAGACCTCAGTTCACTTCATTACATACAAGTTCATACCACTATGCACATGACAGGAGCACTAGTAAGAACTTAATGGTAAAAAGGTGCAAAATTAGACAGCAAATATTCTTCTAAAAAACAAATTAAAAAATTGGCTAACACCGAAAGGATAAGGATTATATTTAAAAGGTATGTATTAAAAACTTAACGTTACAGGTGATTATGGAAACTATTCAGAAATTTCTTGTTAATTTAAAGCCCATACTGTGAAAATCTTCTTTGCGTGTAATGGCTGTTAAGTTTAAAGTGAGTATAACACCCCAGTTTTACAACATAAGAAGAGTAGGTAACAACTTGCAAGAGACGATGCAGCAGAGCTGCAGACCACAGTGAGTCTGATTTTCTGCCCCAATAGTCTGGGAAGCAGGTGTTGGGTTGCAAGTTGCGCCACGAGACAACGCAATACAACGCACGCACAACACACAAATCGATTAGGAACTTTAAAGAGAACGCAGTATATTAACAACAAACACAGTTGTTATTGATTATTCAATACAATGATTGCGTTATTAAGCAGAATATCATCTTGAAGGATCCTCCGAAAACGAACACGTTTGTCACATATGTAAAATGAAACACGACTGAAGTTGTCCAGTAAGTTCGATTGAAAATACTTCCAATAAATAGTAATGGATTCCTGACCCGAAATTGGTTTTCTGTTTTATAGTATATTTAAAGAAGACAAGACCAGAAAAAAACAGGCCGACGTTCATAGCACTTATAGATTTAGAAAACGCCTCTGATAATGTGATTATTAAGGAATAAAATATGGAAAAACATGGCTTATCTATAACCTCTACAGAAGGCATTCAGCAGTAATTAGAATTGAAGGACAAGAAAAGACAGCAGGAATCAAGAAAGGATTAGGACAAGGATGCAATCTGTCGCCATGCTATTTAACTTATATATATATATATATACAACAGGCGATAAATAATGTTAAAACGGAATATGGAAAAGGAATCATATTGCAAGGAGCAGAAATAAAAACCCTGCGGTTTGCCGATGATGTTATAGTATTAGGGGAGTCAGAAGACTTGGAAAACATAATAAATGGCATGAACGTGGTCCTGGAGGAAGAGTACAACTTGAGGATTAATAGAGGGAAAACAAAGGTGATGGAGTATAGTATGGGTAACGATGGAATAAAAAAGTGTGTTAGATTGGAAAGGGATATTTTGAAGGAAGTTAAGGAATTCAGCTACTTGGGCAGCGTAATAACTAGGGATGGTAAAAGTATTGTAGTCATAAAGGGTAGGTAGCACAGGCAGGAAAGGCTTTCGCAACAAAAAAAAGAAATTTACTTAGGGGCAATTATGTGTGAATATTAGAAAATCATTCTTAAAAATGTTCTTATGGGTGCGAAACGTGGACGGTAGGAGTTGCAGAAAGGAAAAGAATAGAAGTCTTTGAAATGTGTTGCTATAGGCGAATGGATAGAATCACTAACGAGGAAGTTCTAAACAGAATAGGGGAAAAGTGAACAATATGGAGGACGTTGACTACGAGAAGGGATACATTAATAGGCCACGTTTTAAGACACGAGGGTCTTGTAAAATTAGCATTAGAGGGAAGTGTGTGGGGGTAAGAATAGAAGAGGGAGATCGAGGATGGAATACGCTAAGCAGATATGGGTTGTGCTAGTTATAAGGAAATGAAAATGTTAGCATGGAGGGTTGTATCAGACCAGTCTTAGGATGGAATACCACAACAGCAGCAACGTATACTGAACGTATTCTCTCTCTCTCCCTCCCCCCCTCCCCCCTCTGTAACATCAGTGTTTGTGATGAAACATCTATGGCTCAGGCATAGAACTACCCGAGCCTTTATATTTGGTCATTGACAAATATTTTGATTACATCGCTGAGTTAACGTGCCATAATCAGTATAGCATTTAAATGTAGCGTAGTGCATTTTATTATAATAAATCCACAAGGACATATGCACCGAGCAAATACTTGAATTCACTCAAACAAATTAATATAACAGCCAAATCAGTAAGAAAAAAAATAAAATAAAAAATTAGAACACACAAAGGTACACTCGATTGTCTTGGCCTTAACTGATAATAGGGGTTTCACTTATTATGCAAAATGACTAATATCTGTGATTACTCCACGCTATAATTTGTTTAATACCTAGTTTAAATCCTTCTAGGCGTTCTTTTCCTCTGTAATATACTCGTATATCATATTTATACGCACAGATTTATGGCGCTAGACGTGCAAATCCTCCTCTTTATGTTTACAGTATAATAATGGCATTTTTGTTCCTGGATTTTAACTGTGGAAGGAAGAAACGGAAAGTTAAATGGGAAACGAATACAAAATATTAAATGTATGAAACGAAAATATCTGAAAAGGTACTCTAATAAATGCATGTCAAAATCAATCTCTCATCCAACGATGTTCTTGCTAAACTTCTATGTTGTTTGATTTACTTAAATCCTTGAAGACTATTGTTAATAGAGCTGAAAACATCAAAGTTATAGTTTAATATTAACAGTGGACTTGAAAAAATACTTATTCGGTAGACAGATTAAGACTTTGTAAATTAAAAATGTTGTGCAGTTATAGTAGCAAGCAAATATTTTACAATTGATACATATTTCACTAAATATCTCACTATTGCGAAAGATGGAACCATTAATGTCTAATTCACGACTCCATGACCAATGATCGCGGAAGAGCCTATGTGCGTTTATTTTGGTTACTTGACTAACTTGTCTTCAACGTGTTAGTTTTGAGGTTATATTGTCACGTTCTATAATGTGTAGACAAAACGTAGTCATCGCTAAGTTATTATTTACATCGCGCAGCTGTTATTTCTCGTGGATAAGTCTTGTTCGAGCGGATATGGTTAACGGCTCGTTAATTAATTTTACATGCAAGTTTTGCTGTTGGTTGCAATGGTCGGCAAGTTTCAATCAAGAACTAGAAATAAGTAGTCTGCATTGAACTCGTTTTAGATGTTTCGAAAATTTACGTAATATCTTACAGCTTGGATTAGTTTGAATATGGTGCAAGGATGTGTTAATTGAATTCCACTCACGTTTCCCGTGTACTGGCTAAACTAGATATGACACGTGCGTCTGTATAATTATCATTTCTACCATACTTAATATTTTACAAAGTCGTTCCCTAACGTAATCTCCAAACAAGTTCTTGTAGAAAGCCATTGTTGAGCTGTGTCGGTTTACCGGACTAAGATGGCTATCCTAAGCTTGGAAATGTTGGATTCACGGCATAATGTTGGTTGGAAACTTAATCTTTCAATAAAATAGTGAGATTAATCGGACTTAATTTGAGCAAATAAAATACAATTCAATGGCCGAATATCATAAATAGCAATTTAATTGGGGCTAGAATCACCACAGATGCGATTGATGAACTTGGTTAAGAATCACTTCCTCGTCCTCCATATTCACCAAACTTCTATCATCATTCAGGGGTAAGCGTTTCAGGATGAAGCATCTCTTAGCAACGTTCAACGCGGAACAGGCATAGAACATGTACCTGAACGCAACATCCAGGGGAACGGAACGCTTGTATTTGATTTTGAATTTCTAATTCTGACTTTTGGCCAGTATATTGTATTTATCTTAAACTTTCACATTAGAAAACACAAATATAATTACCACAACCTGTCGTTCCTTTCTTGGGAAGCTGTTCGGGTACAATATATTATGTTTTATAAATTTAAACATTCAAAAATGCCATTTAGTAAAAATTGTGGAGTAATATAATATTGTGAGTAAAACTTTAGAAACCTATATTCTCCGCCTTTGGACTCGTGACGCGTGGTCATACTTGTACAATTATGTATAAATAAAAACCATACATTATTTTAAGCGTGCATGTTTTGCATGGGCAATATCCGAGTCACGACATTCAACAGCATATCTTATGAAACCAAATTTGTCATAAATATATCTTAATAAAATCAAAATTGTAACTTTTTATTCAAATACGCCTGATATATATAACTATGGGTAATTATGTCTTTGTATAAGTTTAACGTGTCAATGGCTTAATTTTTTTTATTCGGGAGTAGGTTTACGAATTATGAGTGAAACGTATTATTATTAAAGGTTATTTTTTATTGAATAATTCGTTGGTAATTTCTTCTCTTATGACATGAACATATATTTCACATAATTTAGAAAACTATTAATTAAATGACAGCAGATACGTGTGCTAAATATATTTTATAGCTTTATATCCATCTGATGCTTTATAGTACAAACTATAAAAATTTCGCCAAAATCGTAAATGGTCGCGCGGGAATCGATTCTAAAATTAAGCATTTGACATGGAATGACCCAGAGGGCGCAGAAATAGTTTCTATTCATGGAAGAATATGCACTACTTCTGTTGGCGGGGTACTACTACTCTGCTTGATGCAAATTCTTGCATCTTTACTTGTAAGCCACATGCACGACCTGTTACCAATATTGCAATAAGTGAAATGGAACAATTTCTTGTGTTCTTTCTTCAGACAACTTAAGGGATACGGGGACTGAAATTTGAAATTCCTGTAAATGAAAACCTACTAAGCTGAAATTTTAACTGTGTCAACAAGACATTTGTAGAGCAATGTACAAAAGTTTGTTTCTATAAATTTGTTTTTTGAGATCATTTTAAAATTATTTTTAAAATTTGACACTTCTGAAAATGCACCTTGCGTTACGTACTTGAATATATTTTAGCTTTTTTACATTAATATGTAGGACTGACCATTGTTATCAATTGTCAGTATTGAATAAAACTGTGGGGAGAAAATAATTTTTTACTAAGAACTTCTTGTGTTTTTTAAAAAATGGCACTTTTCATCACTTTGAAAATTTGTTAGACCTAAACTACTTGAATAACTAGAAAATGAATAATTGTATTTGAAGTTATTATCATGCAAATTATGTACAAAAAGAATGAAGACAATATCTTAATATTTGTGACGCATAGAAGGTTTTTGATTTCAGAAATTATAAAACTGAGAAAACCACACTTTTCTGAAGAAAATATTTATTAATTTAGAATAAAATCCAATTCAATTGCTCCTGAGTCTTTGAAATGGACTTAAAAATTTTTGCTATATGATCTGTAAGGCTTATAGGCATATTAATATGAAAAAATTAGAAAATTTATTTTCTCCAGATTTCAGTCCCTGTGGCCCTTAACACGGCTAGTCTGATATCATGTATCAGTGAATGTGACAGTTAAATTTGTCGGCCTTAAATGCTCGTATGGAATGTTTCTTACTTATTTGAGATTGATACTATGCAAGAATAGTTAGAGATGCACAGAAATGATGTTTCTCAATTGTAAGTTCACTCAAGAAATTAATTATTATTGCTCCTAAAACGTTTTCGAGCAAAATATAATTACTCAGAATTTCTCTAGTTTCTACAGATGATGATTCGAGTCCCAACTCAATAATATTGACAAATAGATACAGGGTGCGTGAAGTGTCGTCCCACTTGCAGACAGCTTCAAATGCGGTGAAATAGCAGGTAGCAGCAAATGTCCTATATCGAACTTAGAGTGATTAAGAGGATGTTAAAATAAGCTGTGTACTATTAAACATTAATTTGAGACCAGTAGCGTATGTATTTCTTTTTTATAGTCCAATTATATAACATAAAAGTTTTACTATAATTACAATACGTAATCCTTAAAAACGTTTTCAACAACACAGTTCTGTTCATACATGGCCGTAATTCTAGACTTTTTTTATCTAGTTCACTGTGGTACTTCTTTCTTCCCAATTCTAAATTGTGTACCATTCGTAGCAGGTTTTTTACAATTTACAATTTTAAATTGTTAATCACGTCGACTGTCCTCGTGGTCCTTCAACTTAGCAATTCAGTTTACGATTTCATCCTTCAACAGTATTATTAGTTTTGTGGCACCTACCGTAGCAGTACCATAAAATGTGTGGCATTAATGAGGTGTCTACACCACTACTATACAAAGTAATCAAAATATTTGATGAGTTTTTCATCTGCTCCTATGACATATTCAGACAACTTAAAGTGAGCGAGTTCTGAGAAAAGACAACGTCAAATTTCATTACTGTCCTCGTAACTTTTTTAATATAACAGAAAAAGGTAATAATTAAAGGTGTTATCTTTACGTTAAATACACGGTTAAATCACATTTTAAGTTCGTGAGATTCTACATGGCGTGTTTAAATGCACCATAGGGTAAGGAGAAGGGGAGTATTGTCGTTTGAGGGGGTACTACCCATCCAAGAGTCCTGGAGAAACGCTATCAATGTTAAGAACATTAATTGTCTTCATACGAACGGGATATGGAGACTGGGACGATATTTTTAACACAGACTATACTTATTATCTATTACATTTTAAGGATGCGTTTCTTGACGTACAACATATGCCGAACTGACAGCAATATGTTTCCTAACGACAATTTTTTCAGAATTGCATTTACACTACCAACTTGTCTCAACAAAAATCGGAGTAAAAGTGAGTTTATGTCTACTCCCACTACAATTTGGGCGGAGTTGTCAATTGCGCATCGTCTTGACACTCGACAAGCAAATTTTCCTGAATTGTACCAGTATTTCAAAATAAATTTTCATTATACTTCGGGTGAGAAATGTGCCCGATATCACGAGGTATAAAGACGTTTTAGTGAAGATATTTGTAAAATATGGAGTATTTGCGTTATAATTTTTTAAAAAAAGTAATATACCAAACAAGTTAACTTTAAATAAAACTTCGTTAAAGAGTTGGGTTCAAATGCAGTATATTATTATTATTTGGTATCTTTAACCTTCTAATTGAGGATATAATTGATATGTATATTAAATATTTTAAATTAAAATATCAAATATACGATCGAAACAAGTCCATTAGTCTAGAAAGTTATTCGCTACCTGCTCTAAGTGCAGGTGCTGCTACCTGATTTTTTTGCTGCATTTGGAACTTTTTTTATATTAACTTAGTTTTCTAGATAAAATAACAGGCCGTTTCTAGCAATGTTTCTCTTTGGTTGATTTTTTCAAAATTTTTTACATACATATACATATGTGTGTGTGATTATAATAATATATGTACATGTAATTTAACACTCGTTTTAGCATGTAAGATATTTTATATTATTATTATTTTGTTGTGGAGAGACTGAAGGAAAGCATTCTTCAGTTCCTTGTCTTCTCATCTGTCTTAGGACGGTTGGGAAACAAAACCGTCCTAAAAACATTACATCCTTACCGCCTTTGCACTTTTGTAGAACAACTCTGGTTTCCCTGTTACGGCCCAAGTTTCAGGATCTTTATGAAGAGTTGGTCGAGTAGTTGCAGGTTCAAAAATTATTCTGAGTTTTTTTTCTATATTCTCCTTTTAATTAATTATGCTTTTATTATTATTATTGCCACTGTTAGCAAATGTTAATTTTATTTAGGAAAAAATGAGTTTTGCATAATTCGCACTTGTAACTGTCAAATCGTGGGACACAACCGTGTGTGGATCGTCACGGGTTGTGGCCGAGCGGTCATTTAATCGTCCGTAAAAACTTTCGAAGGCCACGCAGGGGCTCATCCTCAAAGCTCAGCCGAAGACAGAGACATTAAACCTTAGCACTGTCTGACTAAAAGGAAACCCTCGCTATTAGTACATTTCGCTTACGAGCGTATATTTTGGAAGAGTAATTTTTAAAAAACTAAGTAAGTCGGCGTCTGGGTTCTCCGGTTTACGGGCCTAAAATTGGATTTCTTAATGTGATGTGAGGCGCCCCGTGACGTTTTGTGCAGCGCTCATGACGCAAGGAAGGCAAGTGAGGTCGGAGGTGCCGTTATCGGCGCGGCGTGGCGCGGCGCGGCGAGGCGCGTAGTGGAGCGGCGCACCTGCCGCAAGGTCGACGGAAGAGCGGGGCAGAAGGGCACGTCCGCACTTTCTCCGGTATCTGTATCATCGGTTGCGTAACCGGAGCAGCCTTTCACTCACAGCCCGGAAGTATTGGCGAGAGTCGCAAAAACACAATGACCGAGCTAGCGAGACGGACCGGTTCTGAGACAAAGCGGACGACCTGCAAGGCCGCGGCGTGGCCAGGCGTCGGGCGTGCCCAACGTCGCCTCACTGACCTGCAGCTCGCGGCTGCCCTGCACCACGCACACGACCTTATCAGCGCATTAATAACATGCTTTCCCTTTCAAACGCGACTTACTAATACGGAAAGCAACTGCAACACTCTTCTACTCTATTAGCAGACTTGGTGATGCGGACAAGCTACGTGTCGCAACGAAACAACTGTCCGATAGGACCAAGTGATAAAAATACTGTCGGAATGAATATATTGAGTCCGTCGTGTATATTCTTGTATGCCGTGGGAAACATTCATTATTATCTACTATTTGTTTATTGAGGAGATTACAAACCGAACTATGGGCCTACGAAATGACTACCATTGTATTAGACAGGTATACGAATAAACTGTAACCGTATTGTAAAAAAAAACTATTTACTTATATATATTAAAAGAATGGCTTTAGTATATATCAAACTTGCTACAATATTAACCATAAAAAACACGATGATAAATAACATTTTTGGACCAACTCCAGGAGCGAGAATAAAATTATTTACTCCAACCTTTACCAGACGACTCGGAAAGCATAGCGATCTCAAATCAACGTCGGATTGATCGTGATTCATGTCCGACTCAAAACTGCAATCTCTTATGCTTAGAAGGGAAACCAATGGGGACGAGTGTCTGTTTTATTATCTCCATTTCCTGTTTAAATGGTGGTTTGACTCCAATATAATTGTTTCTCCATACTTCCAATTTCGAAAACCGCTTTTATCTGCGGATCTGAGGCAAAGTGAACCTTTATACTTCATGGTAATCGATTCAGTAGTACATGTGATATTGTGATGAGTTAATAAGACATATAAGTATATTGATAGACATATAGACTACTCGTATAATCAGTTTAATTGTTGTCAAACATGTTAGTGAAACGGTTCACGCGTGACCAACGTTCATATCGCAAGATATCGCATTTAATGTCATTTTTTATGCTTTGTTCCCAGCCACATTTCAATTTGACAATGAAAACGTATGTAAAATAATTATTTGTTGGGTCGTTGGTCTGCGAGCAGCATCGGGACAGTTGCACGGTGCGGTGCGGTGCTGTACAGCCCTGGCGTTGCCTAACTAGAACAAGGTTTTGAAGTTATTACACGCCCAGCCACGGATCGACGAGTCTGGTTACATATTTTTTTTCTGGCCGGGATCCCGCACCGGGCCACGAAGGCCTGCCGTAGTTACGGTTGTGACACCAGAGACCCGAGGCGTGGCTCTCCACTTTCTGCCGGCAAAAAACGACCGCAAACGAGAATTCTTAATTTAAATATTATTTGTCGCGACACGTCCCCGGCTCAGGAGAAAGTAACGTAGTAAGGATGCCGACGATAGGTTCCCACTCGAGAAAATGTCTTCAAACCTTGGCGACGGTTTGCCAAAGGAAATAATGCATTGCCTGTATTACTACATAGATACGGAACGGAGTGAGTTTGGAGCAGTAACGAGCGATCCTTGTCTAGGATATACGCCCAACGTTGGCTTTGCATCGTCATCTCCAACAGTACTCGGCATTCGCAATAAGTAACTGTACGTAATTAGAACACAAAACGATAATCTCGGTGTGCAGGTGAGTGAGCGAGCGAGCGAACGGAGCGGAGCAGAGCGGTCCTCCTTGGCCGAGCGGTTCAAGGCCCACACTGCCTTCCGGCACATTTACCTCCACAATTTACATATCAAGTTTAATGACAATGCTGACGATGTCGAAATAATGTTATTGAACGGGTTACCCGGTGCATATAAGATTAGTACAAATTAAAAATTAGAAGTTGGATTTCGAATTATGTTAAAGTTAACTATGAAAATAAAATGAAGTTCGGATATACGTTTTCATTTAATTAAACGGGCACTAAAGTCGGATTCCTTTGGCCGAGAAGAACAAAATACATTAATGCTAATGTCATTGTAAACGCCCTGCTCATAATAAACGCTCTTCACTTTCTCATTGACTTTTTACCGTATCTTATTTTCCTTTTCTGCTACTTCACATCGAATCGTGTTTTCCTAAACCTATTCTTCACTAACTAAACGTCTTGTAACGTTATGGTACAACTGCATCTTCCATTTACATCTCCGACAGTAGAAACTCGAAACCACAACTGAGGTGACAATTTAACGATCTTCTCGGCTGCTGTGCCTTGGCTACGGAAGAGAAATATACGAGTACAGTTGCAGTTTTAAGTGTGCGTTCGCGACTGCAGAAGTAAACCATGCGTTCATTAAATTATATACATGCCGTTTGAAACGGGGTTAGTTCCGCGAACCAACCAATCACAACGATTGAAATAAAGGACCGGCATAGTCACGTTGCCGAAGATGTGTACCGCGAAATGTATAACACTGCTTTCTCTACACGTGGGGACAATAATAATACGAAGTACATTTCTTTTGTAAAGCAGTTGTAACATCACGGAAAAGGAAAAGTTATGTTTGCAACAATAAGTGTTAGTCTTGAGCACATGTAACTTACTTTTAAGGTACGTCTACACTGGTGCGCTTTTGCTTGCAGTAAGTGTATGCGCTGTTGCATGCCTTCTGTAAAGTTGAAAGGGGAAAATTCCACAACGTAAGCCATGACCCACCTTGTATCCAATCGTGTGGATTTTTCGTTCGACTTTGCTTTCAGCATCCTGCAAAATCCTGTCTTTACCTGTGTTTTGAGTACGCTTTTATTGAAAATTGCCTAAATAAATTTTATTATTATTATTAAAGATTAAAAAAATTACACTGCAATGTGGGACTGTACTGATAAAAATTATATAAATAATTATCTATCAGATCTATTCCAAATTCTCCCACGTAACGAAGAAAATTGAGGAAAGTGATACAACAGCAGTACTTATGTTAGTCAGTTCGGCTCAAAATTTGGAAAGAATTTATGTATGTTTAATCACATTTTTGTACAAAATGTTAAATGTCAAACTTGACCTTCACATAAGCCTTTAGTCCTGACGTTATGGCACGGCAGAAGTAAACTTAATATGTCCTGTAGCCGAATGCCTGAGTGCAATAGCTAATTTTATTTTCTCTGGTATTGCAACTCTAAAATATGTGTTTTACTAGGCGATTTCAGATTCAAGCAGTAGTAAAAGTTGGTTTTGGACATTCGGAAGACGTTTTTAAAGAGTAAAACTTCATCCTTGTATTCTAACTCCTTAATTAAAGCAAAGTTACATATTTTCAAGTAATTAATGAACGTAGACTTTCCCGGTGAAGACGGCGGCAGAAGATGGCCGCAGAAACGTTGTGTTCTTTTAAATACCTGACCCGGTTGGTTAACCGTGAAGATTTCATCCGTGTTTTCAAGTAATTTTTGGGTTTGTGTTTTTTAATAATAATAAAAAAATCTGCACTACTTCCTAGTAATAACTTTTTACGATCCATTTAAAAACAAAACTTTTTTACTAAGTAATTTACTAAATTTTTATGATTACATAAATTAAAATACTACTGCCTTTTTCTTCCTTACGAATAATAAAATTTAACTACAAGTTGAACGGAATCTGACGAAAACAACGTGGACACTTGTTGCATGAGTCTAATAGCGCGTGCAATGTAGAAAGATGAAAGCGCAAGTTGAATCGTTGAATCGAAAGAGGAAGGCGATAGCGCACCATTACCGTAACGATAAACCCTAATGTGGCCCGTGGAACGGACAGTTGTGTTGTGACACATCCTCCGTCGTGTATGCTATTTTAACTATAATGCAACTGTGATGAATATTAAGCGTGTAGGAAACGGCGATCTCGCGAGACGATCTCGTGAGCATTATGCAAGGCAAGGGAAGTCGAGTCAAGTCGAGTCGAGTCCAGTCAGTCTTGAGTCTGAGTCGGAGGCAGCCTTGAAACTGGGCATAAACTGTTCCGCCAGGTAACGGGCGTATGGCCGCGAGCCAATGTTACGCACCTACACGCGGCTAGACAAATCCTAGATCCAAATAGCTTTCACCTCGGTCTTCACTTCATCTCTTAATTGGCTGTTACGCAGTGTCGTAATATACTAAAAAATTGCCAACTTGTGACTAAGTTGTAATCGCGAGGACCAATGCGATAGAAGTCCGTTAAGTGACCACCTCCGATGAAAATTATGTTAGACGGAGTGAATCTTTAATAACGGATAAAAATGATACAGCAATTTAAAAAAATCTCTCTCTCTCTTCCTTAGCGAATAAGGAAAATTTTACATACCTGACGTTATGTGGTCGAAATGGATCAATCAAATTCCTTACACAAACGACAAAATCTGAATTTATGTTACGAGAAATTATTTCTGCAATCTGAACATCTCTTAGCCATAATAACTGGTTTATGTAGGTGCAAGATTTTTTTGTTGTTGTTGAAATAATTTAAACCCTTGTTTAGTTAGTTCTTTAATTTCTTGATTGAAAACATATTATTCAGGCTTTCCCTGCGCCAGTCTGGGGGCGTGTTCTGATGTTTCTGATTTTTTATGTCAGGTTGTCATGTGAAGGGGTAAATGGTAGCATATAAAACTTAATTTGGTGAAAAGCGCGAACTGCGCCTTTCACGGCCTTCGAGCAGTATTCGCCTCCAGCTGCTTAGTAGCTATTAACAAGTAACTGGCCCAGTAAATGACCAGTTTCGTTACACTCCATCGGACAATATTGCCCCAGAATGGGTACTCGGCTCAATATGGCACACAGCCAGATGCCCAGACGCGACGGGCTGCTGCGAATTCACATCTACTACTAATTACGGGTCTCGCTCGCACTGCGTAGCTCGCCGGTTGCGAATGAGGATTGTGTCATTTTACTCACAGCTCACTTCTTCGGATAAATAAGCATATATACAAGGTAATTATGGAGTCGATGAAACGTTTTAAAACATCGCTATAGGTAAATGACTAAAGATAACGTAACAAATGATACAGAAAGCGGAAGACGGTCTCTTCTTGAACTTCGTTCATGAACGTTATTTTGGAAAATAATCACCCACAATTCTGAGTCATGTACAAAGCTCTAACTGACAGGATTACGTCATTCCACATCTTCACCTAAATGAGACGCCTCGTCGAAACATAGGCCGTTTCCTGGCATATGACCTGGTGTTACTACAGTGGCTATCGGCCTAGAGATTGTTTAGCATTGAGTTACATGAAGGATAGCGTTTATGTTCCAGCTCTATCACAAAGCCTAGAAGATGTGTGACAACGCATCGCAGCACATGTTCTTACTGTCAGTACTGATATGAAGGATCGGGTATAGGAAGAATTGAACAACGCAATAGGTTTGTGCCGTGTGAGAAAAGACGACTCATACAATATTTATGTTGTGAAAAATTAACAATGAGACTTCGTCTTTCACGTGAAGTATCATATGTTACGTTGTTATTGGCAATTTTTTTAGATTTTTAAAAATATTTCACATTTAATCGGAAGTCCAATTGCAGAATTTTCAGCAACAACCTTATCTGTAGTGTTCCAAATTTACTCGCCGGCACAAATTTAAAAAAATTGTATTACACCATTGAATGTTATGTTAGCCGTTACCTATTTTTTCGTTTCATGGACTTTATAATTACTCTGTATTTTTAATCTGTAGTACCCCAGAAATACACCGCGTTTCATTTCCCTTATATATATATATATATATATATATTATTGAAAATAATAGCACTAATATACTTAACATTTATTTCATTTTAGAGTACTTAGTTACTTATTATTTAAAAGACAAGAATGTTATATCCAAGAGTATAAAACCATGTTTTACAGTAAGGATTATATGTAACATTCAGAAGTACGGCTTGCAAGTTCAAATTTCTCCTAAATTAAGTAGGGAGACATCTATTATAAGCTCTTAGCTCTCGTCCCCTGTTTCAAGCACTGAATTACAGTTACTCTCAGAGCTCTGTGTTTCAGTTGATAAGTAGAATTTTCGTGTCAACAAAAGCAATACTGTTAATACTGAGAGGTGCATCCCGCTCTTCTTCACCTTCACTGAGACGCAAACATTGAAACAGACAAATCTTCGGATTGGACCGTCAAGACAGGCAGTGGCCTGATGTACCCCAATCTCATCGACTCCTATCACCTGCTTTGCTAACGGATTAATAGGTTTAACGAAGCTACTTTTTTTTCTACCAGCCGTACCGCTTGTGCCTTTTAGGACTGTGGCTGATGAGTTGTTGAAGTTGACGAAGGTGAGCACTACTTGAACGTGGCCCCGTGCGGAGAAACGGCCCGAAGAAAGCGCCAACTTTCTCGTCATTGTTCTCGTCACGAAATTGCCGCAGACGGGCGGGTGGGCGACGCGAACCAAAACGTCCGTTGCAGTTCTCACCAACACAAACCACAGCCAGTAAACTGCACACCTAATGTCGGTACTAACACCCAGGTATCGACGGTTAGATTTCCCTAATAAACCAATTTATTCATCTACCACAGTTATTGGAAACGTTTGAGCATGGAATTATGGTAGCGAAACAACGAGGAATTCCCTAATAGCGAAGACGTCTTGCTTGACAAGTCTGTAACATAACTTTCCCCCACAGTGAATTGCCTTCCTCCTTACATGCCAGTTTTGAACGGAAATTCCGAGTCATACTAGTAAAACAACACGGTTACTATTTCCTTGAAATTCCATTTCATCACAGATCAAATTATTTTCCTGGTCATTTTGGAACGAATTATGTTGGCAATAATCATTTCATTAAATTTATTAATATGGATTTATCAAAGATATTTACATAATTCGTATATAAGTTGTGCATTATCAGACTTGTTATTTGGAACGGAACGTTCAATTCTCACCGTTCGGGGGAAAACTCTGACGATTTTCTAATTTATTCATCGTCATACTTTGGAAGGTTCGGATTCCCGTGAGCTTTTTCTTTAAGTAGTAAAGAAAGCAACGCCTTAATTTACGAGTATGTTTGTGGAAGATGGCGCGTGTCTGACTTGCGTCATGACCGGACAAGTGTGTGCTGTAGAAAATCCTGTCGCCATTAACCAGAGATAATCAGCGTCGGCATGTATCGTACTTTACAATACTAATTTTTTGACAGTAATATGTGTGTCCTATAAAGAATGCTATTTTTAATTTAATAATAAACAATTTATTTGAAAATTACTAATATTATGTCAATATAAAGTACAAAAACTGCGATTAAACATAAAGATTGGTTATTCACAAAACAAGAATTCGATACTGATTTTCATACAAAAATAATCGTCAGTGACGAGTGGTTATGTGAATAAAGAAAACTGCCAGCATTGGGGCACAGAAAATCCTCTCATGGTCCGTGATAAGTGTCTATCCAGAACGAGTCACTGTTTGGTGCGGATTATGTGCTGGCGGACTAATTGGGTCATACTTTTTCGAAGACGAGACTGAAAAATCAGTGACAGTGAATGCTGGTCGCTATCGCCACATAACAGTTCTTATGGTCGCAATCGTAATCAATTACCATGTGGAAGACTTGTTCCAACAGGATGGGGAAACCTTTCTGACTGCTGTGGAAACAATATTTTTGAGAGAAAGATTCCTTGCTAGTCTCATCTCTCGCAACGGCGACCAGAATTGGCCAACCAGATCGTGTGATTTGACACAATGCGACTTTTTTGTGGGGGTATGCGAACAATCCACGAACCATCCCCAAGCTCTAGGCAGAAATAGATAAGTCACGGCTCAAATTCAAGCAAAAGTTTGCTCTAGAGTCGTCCAAACTTTTGTCCACAGAATGGATGTGTGCAGACGTAGCCCTATATTATGTTTCATGTTTAATCGCAGACTTTGTACTTCATACTGACATAATATAAGCAATTTTCAGACAAATTGCGTTTTTTAATTTAACTAAAAATTGCGTTATTTATGGGACACCCTGTACTAGAAAATGAGACAAACAGACCGACAATCGTCTCCAGAAGACGTTTAAAATGAGAGAAAATTAAATTATTACGATGTAATGGAATTAGTTCCAAGAATAAAATGTTGAAGATGTATTAAGGTTTTTATTCCTTGAAAAGTAAAAAATTATCGGACTCATGGCTATCTTGCTCTATCTTCCACGTCTCTCCTTTTCAATTACCTTCCTATGCTATTAAAGGGGGGTTGCTTGTTTCAGGATCACCCTCATGTAGCCTACTAACCAAAAGAAAAAGTCCGCTGATTCCTAAAACTGGCGCAGAGACGGTGAAGGGAATGCTGCAACCCCACAGCAAACTCTTATCCCGTCATTAGAAAGGGCGTGAGAATAGTATTCAATAGCCTGAAGTACCTGATGCAGATTTCCTAAGGTTTTCCCTGCATTTCGTTTAGGTGAAACACCTGGTGGGATCCTTAAACTATAGACCGGGAGCGTCAGTCAACCCTTGGCTAGCTTGTCTCACCCCCTCCCCTCCTTTCAATTCCCATCTAATGCTATTAAAGAGGAGTTGCCAGTTTCAGGATCCTGCTGTCCAAAATAAAAAGTTTTTCGGTTCCACAGGAAGTCAGTATTGACAGATATGCGGTCCGGGGTCACAGATCTTGGGCATACAGTAGGAGTTGTCCGCTGATCTTATTTGAATAGTCGGCCAGCTGCCTCATAAGCTGCTAGGAGCACGGAACGAAGAAGGAAATGCTGCGAATTCACAGCAAAGTCTTTTTCGTCATTCTGAAAGGCGTGAGATATACATCCAATAGCCAGGCCTAGGGGCTACAGGTTATCTAGGGTTTACCCTGACATTGGGTGACCACACACGAGAAAATATTATCGGCAGATCTGATCGGCCGACCAATCGTCGGATTGGAGCGCAGATAGTAAACAATTCCGCTGGTAGAGGACAAATGTATTGCGCATTCGAGAATCTGCACAGATCTCGATCGTAACGTGTAAACGACCTTCAGATTTCGCGGCAGATTTGTTAAATCTGTCAGATATCTACGCAATATATGCTCGTGTGTGGTCACCCAGTCTTGGACGTGATTCTTAAACTATGGCCCCTGGCCCATCATTAACCTTTGGCTGTCTTCATCACCAGCAACATTCCTTTCAAATTCAAACTGCAGGACTGGGAACGCTTTACTCTCGTAAGTCACCATTTTGAGTATCTGACGATGCAAGAATAACAACAACAAAGCCGAGGAAGTCATCAGGTATCGCTAAATTTTATGCCTGATGAAGTCACAAAAGGGAGACGAAACGTCGACTTTGGATTAATTAAATAGTAATAAAATTAATTGCAGACTAGTATTTTATTGATTCTTTGACTTACTATTTAATTGTAATCCTAATAGAACACTCCACAAAGCTTACAGTTGACACTATTAACTAACATAACTGGGACCACTGAAAAATTAATACACGACTGGTTAAATCATATACAAAATCTAAACGTAAATTATAACTGCAAAAACCGCGAATAACTTCTTTCAGGGCGTATTAATTACTCAATTTATGGCTAAGTTATTAAGACGAGTTTGAGGTGACATACCGCTTAGGTAATCATTTACTATTTTTAAAGGTTCTTTAGCAACAGTTATGACAATGTCAGCAAATTATCAAGCAATGGTCTAATTTTAAGGGAAGTAGCGAGTTTATCATCATCATATGAATTGTCTTTCTTATTAAAAGGAAGAAACTGAAGGGTCATTCCATGTGTAGTGATCCAAAGTTCCCCACGCGACTATTTCCGATTTCGATTTAAATTTTACAGTTCGTGTTATGATGGAAATACACTTACCTGTAGGAAGGAATACTTTGGCTTTTGGTGTCCTCAAGGAAATAGTAATAAATAGGCAATTAATCCTAACAAATTCCCTTTTACTTCATACGCCAGTCCTGCACATAAGAAACTGAAGTAGCATTTAATACCACTTTATCGAGCGATATTGCACAATAAAACACGAAGTAACGATATTTGTCAACAGTGAACTACAATTGGCTTTGACTCAAACTTTTAAACCTTACCCATCAATACACCAAACTAAGCATAAGTTATCTATTACAAAAAATCCTAATCTATTTAAATATGAATATTGTACCTACTTTATTTATTCCAATAGAATTACTTGAAAATACGAAATAATAATAAGGCGAATAGTTTGGCATATTTGGGGGGTTATGCTGGTCAGGAATGATAGTTGTGTAACGTTTCGTTATTATTTTCGTAATATAAGCATACGGTGTACCTTAGAAACATATATTCCCTAATAATTACTACAATATTAAAGCTCAAAAATGGAATTTTTGAGACGACGTTGAGTCTGACGAACAACAGCCTTCTACGAAAATTCACCTATCTCAACCAAAAATGCGTATTTCCAACTGAAATTTTGCATATGTCCATCTATAGCATCGCAGTACAAACTGTAAAAATTTAATCCAAAACGGAAATGGTCGTGTGGGAATCGATACTCAAATTAGACCACTTGACATGGAATGGTTGACCATCAACACATTTCGTCACACACATCTAAAGCGTTAATAGTGGATAAATTGTAATTTTTATCGAGATTTTGAAACTATTATTTTGCACTCTATATCAGGCGGTTTGGCCGTCGTAGGGAGTCGCCTAGCATGACTACCGTCTAGAGTTCATTTGTAAGAAAAACTTTCAGCAATGAATCAAGTATAAAACATTGCATGACCTTTATTTCTACATGAACCACGTCGGATAAATTTAATATGTCGGAAAACGTAAGTAAATCGGACAATGAAAACGAATGATCAACAGCCTGCATTATTTTAAGTTACATTATGTAACTAAACACCGGGAAAAATATACTCAACTTAAGAAGTTAATTATTACAAATTTATTCTAAGCTATCCAATTTACGAAGATCGGTAGGTCGAAACAGTATCCAATATTCGGCAAATGTACATTTCTCCTTAAAACAGTATGTGATGAAATACGTAATAACCGGGGGCACTTTAACTGAATAAAAGGAAATTGGTATTTGTATACTAGCGAAGGTTTTAACTGGAAACAAGTGCGATATTAAGCGAGAATATGTGTATTAAATTATGTAAACGTCGCTTTATACAAATTTTTTCTTTAAATGAGCACAATAAAATTGTGGTTGTCTGAAGAATATGCGAAGGACGGTTTTAGTTAACTTTTTAAAAAAATTGTAGCGCGTTACACTGCGCTGTTTTTTTTTGTTAATTTCTGCAGTTTAGTCTTTTTTGAAAGTATACTTTACAAGTTTCCGGTTACACACGACAGTAACTTCCTTCGCCTTTTCTATCCAGTCGCCGAGCTCAAGCGATCACTCCATATTGACAGTTCCCACAACCACGTTCTCTAATGTAATTATGCATGTTCAATTGAAGTGGTACCCTAGTATACGACAGAGGAAGTTATCAAAACGTGAGAGTGAGTCTAGAAAGCGAAGAATACACTCGCCGTTCCGTTACGGTTGTCTAATAACAGTTCACCCCACACTGTCTAGTACCGTCCATTACTTTACGTAAGACATGTATTTACTTTATTGGCATCGTATCCTTTCTTGGGCAATCCGAAGCCAGTTAAGTGAAAGTTCAAAATAGTAACACTGTACCTTACGAAGCCGTGCTGTTGCATAAGCGTGGGAACTTAATAAATAATAAAACTGTGGCGGCGCGGTGAAAGAATCTGTTTTGGAAGTGAAAACCCTTTCGCTAATGTCCCGTCGAAGCAATTGTCAGGCCTCGTTCCCCGGGAGAGAAATCGACCCGCTACATTACCGTTCCGAAACCATGTGCACATTCGACTTGAACGACTTTTTGTAACTTTTCGTCACGTCGCGTTTTAAACCCATACTGGTTAAATGCGTGCTACTAGTGATCGGTCAACTTCAATCGCAAATATCACATCGTTCATCGGTTGCCAATTAATTAAATATCTTCTACTTTAAATTTATTAGTTATTGTAATCAATTCAAAACAAAAAAAAACATTTAACGGCAACAAAGAATCCTCGACGGAATGATTTATAGAATTATACCATAGTGATCCGGATGTTGTAGTCAAACTCGAACAGCAGAATCTTGATGAAGTAATTAAATGAACAAAGAAATGGAGAGTAAATTTAAATGAAACAAAATAATTTTAGATAAAATGTACGGGAGCTCCTCCAACAGTCTTTATCTATACCAATAAATAAAACTGAAGTGTCTATCAGACACTTATGTTTGTCTCGAATCGACTCCGAAACGGCTCAACAGATTTCAATGAAAATTTGAGAATTTAAAACAGGAAATTGAACTTAACTATTCGTGCATATTTCATTTCGATATAATATAAATATTAATTCTACAGGAAAGTTTCCCTGACATACGTGCGTTTGAATTTCCAAAATGTGAATGCGGATGGCCTATTCTCTCGATCTGTTTATGCTTCGAAACGGCTCAACGGATTTCAATTAAAATTTCTGGGATTGAAACAGTAATTTTAACATAAATTTGTGTGTGTTTCATTTTGATATATTGCAGAATTCATGAGACATTAATGTAAATATTTATAAATACATTGAATTGGTACGCGAAAGGCGGACTGAAAACCAACTGCGACTTAAAAGCCCTATTAGGCGTTCCTATACAAATCATCCCACTTGCTGTGTTGTTATAGGCGTAATTTTGGCAGAATCAGAGAGAGATGTGGGATGGGGGAATGCGAGTATTCAAAACTAACTGCGAGTTTTGGCAATGTTTGCCGTGAAGCGATCATATATAAATGATACCATACTTTGGTTTTTAGGGCAAAATAAATAGAGATATTTCCGCCCTAACGAAGTCACGGGCATAGCTAGTTAATATTAATCATTTAACTCAAGTAACAGGTATTAAGTACTTAGGATTACACCTAGATAAGGGCCTAACGTGGAAAAAGCGTAACTTGATTTGATTTGGTCGAAAATTCAAAGTATCATTAGTCAACAGACTCCCCACCTAAAACACAGACTTGAAGGCCATATGGACATATGGTATTCAGGTTTGGGGTACACCTGCCAACTCCAACATCCAAATTTTAGAAATATTTCAGTGCTAAGTTCTACCTGTGGTGCACTATATTTTGTCAGAAACGCAGGCATTTTGATTGACCTTAAAGTTGATACGGAAACCGTGTGATCACGAAGTATAGTGAAAAATACTGAAGTAATCTTGAACACGATTCTATTGACTTAATCCTGAATCTATTAGATAATAGTGCAAACATTCAAAGGCTACACGGCCTTGAGAGCTCGACTTACCTCATACATTATCATAAGTAAGACTGCAAACGTAACTAGTGTACAGTTAACCGTTTGGCTTCTGTTTCGTGTCATTGTATCATAACTAATATTTGCTTTGGATTGCAAAACGAAAATAAAAAAAATTGTACCACGATTATGTTCCGCCCCAAACTATGAGCCTTTCAAAATATCTGCCAAGAAGTCAAAAATGTCAACCAATTCTTGAAATTTTTTTGACTCCCAAAATTTAAGTGACCACTTAAATATAATGAACGCATTTAAAATATAAAACTCGCACGGAATTTCGCTAAATAGAAGTGATCTGCAAACGACAGTATGCATTTAGATGTCATAATGAAAAAAACTCGGAAGATTAAAACAATATTTAGAAAATTGTTGATGGGATTACGGATTTTGACATTGTGTGTACAGAAAATAATATCGAATACTACAAGAACTGGAGTTAAAAAACTGTAGACGAAATAAAAGTATTCATTAACCTAATGTTCACTTACCGCGTGATTAAAATTAATAAATAGATAATCAAACCTGTAACTTGAAATTTGGTTGTAAAACATGGATAAAACTTTACTTTACTTTACTTAAAAGTCGTTGCCAAATTATAGTTCTTCCTTAAATTATCCGTCAGTTTTTGCAGATGATAATAAATCTATTAAATTATTATGATTAAAAATTCTTATTAGATGTTTTTATTACCATTTAATATTTACTAACTTAAGTATTAAAGAATATACATCGGAAGAGGTCGACTCTGAAAATTTCTGTGGTACATTGATGTGACATTTTAAAAATGGGTTCTTAATAAAACGAAAATATACGCACGAATTAAAAGTCTTTGTAATTATTTATCAACCTTCAATGTGGTTCGTATGTTCAATATATAATTGATTAAATATGAGAGTAGCGCGGGATTTAACATGACATTCGTGTAGACAATTTGCACATGATCATACATTACACTCGATTTTTAGACATTAACAGTAATTTTAATATATAAGCAGATAAGTGGACCAATATTCAGTCTGTTTAACGTGAAATAATTTATTAATTGAGCGAACATGTGTTTTAAGTAGCTAATAAATACGCAAAAAGGTTTCAGCTGGTCCTCACAAGAGACTTCATATAAAAAGGAGGACCAAAACTGCTACAGCCCATTTTCTACATTAGATTAGATTCACAAATTCAAACATAATTTTCTGACGAAGTTTAAACGAATAAAAAGATGGCTGTTAAGTCAGCAATTAATTTTATTACGATTTAATTAATCCAAAAATGACGTTTCGTCTCCCTTTTCAGACTTTATTAGGCATAAAATTTAGCAATTCATGATTTTCACTTCTGACTCACTCGGACGAAATGGTTATTAACTGTGTTACTGTTTATATGAGAGGAATTTGGTGTCGCACGACGGTTGCGGCCTAAATACCTGATGAAGTCTCAAAAGGGAGACGAAACGTCGTATTTGGATTAATTAAATAGTAATAAAATTAATTGCTGACTTATTGACCGTCTTTTTCTTGATTTAGATTCGCAAATGGTGAAAGCATGCAGCAAATAAGAAAAGGGACTTGCATGAACATTCTCCTATAAAAGTTTATGTACAGTCGCGATCATGATATCCCGTTTCCGAATTTGGGAATGGCAACGCAAGTCACGGTCAACGTTCACAGTCCCACATTCTTAGATTGAGGAACAGTTAAATTGACTATTGATAGGAAACTCTCTCCCTTCTAATTTCCTGTCCGCGACTACAGATTCGCCTTAATTCCTCCATGTCAAATTAATACGGTTCGGTGCAACATAAACTACTATATGTTACGCAGGACCTATTTCTGCTGGCAGGTTATTTGAGCCTCTTCGATTTGTAAGCAACGTCACAAAGATGTCACAGATTAGATCTGCTACAAGAAGTAAGAGTAGAAAACTTTCTGAAGGAAATGCTACGGTGATCTCGTTATTTGACGATACTTAAGAGTCTCTCAAAAATAAATTATCATTCAGTTGGAGTAGATCTCAAAAGAAGATTTCTCGAAACATTAACATTATTCAAAATAATTAAATCTTTTTTAAAGGGACAGGTAATTTGAGAAAACGTAGAAAAACAATTTTGCGGTTCTTAAGGTCGGATATATAGGATTGTAAAAAAAAAACAATTTTGCCAGTTATATTACCTGTGCCCTGAAAATAAGAGTCACTGTTATACGTAGTTGGGTGAATTAAAGTTTGTGCTTTAAATGGCTTCAAAAGACTCTGCAAATAAGTAGCCTATTTTTTAGTAACTTAAGTCCACGTCGCGAATCCACATCTGCAAAGATTACAAGATCTCTTAAAAATATCGACGTAAAATTATCCGCCTTTACATATATATTATCCATTTAAAATTTTCCCTTATAACGTTCACAAATAAGAATGAAACGTCGTGAATATATTAAATAAATATAAATATTGTTTACTGGAAAATAAGCTGCATTGTTCTTTTAGTAATCTTATTGGTAATTCTAAATCTTCCCGTGGATTTGGAAACACTTCCGAAATGCATATTTCGGTACGGTGTTCACACTCCTCACAACGTTCCTGTAGCCTGAAATATTGCCCGCTTAAGTGACATAAACACCTCCAGATAAAATCGTGGGAAGAGAGAGCATGACGAACCGAGGCAGCACTTTGTTTGGAAAGAACTATAGCCAAGATATCGTCTCCTTGCGGAAGCTTTTCTATACAGCCGTGATTTTTGCGAATTTCTATACCACGTCTCACGAAAAGACAATTCGAGGAGTGATCTCTATAATACAGGTAGCTCTGGCAATTCATGAATGCGTATGAATGTATAACGCAGATCTCTGCCATGTGACTTTAAGGCATCGCGTTTCTTTACGTAGAATGTCTTTGATGCAAAAAAAACCTAATTGCACTTCTTAAATAAACGAAATACTTCCATTTTGACATTTGAGCACACCAAATCGCAGCATAATTCTGTGCATATTGTGACATTGATATGCGTTAAGAGCTCTATTATATGTGAGATGTTACTAGAAAAACTCGGCAGTCAAGTCTGTAAAACCCTGTTTGTTAATACAATAGAAGTCGGGTGTGGTAAATTTCCAAACAATGGGGGAGACAATTTATATATATACATTGGATACGAAATTAAGTTGGCCGTTGTAAATTGTAGTCTGTAAGTAAAAAATAGTGCACTTCACATTAAATGAATTAAAATCCAATGAAAATGGCATTTTCATATACATTATTAAATCATAAATTATATTTAATACGTAAATTAAAATCGATTTTCAGTTACAAGGTATCGATGGAAAAATCTCGACCATACCGGGAATCGAAACTGGAACCTTCGCTTTCCGTGCTAACACAAGATAGGTTAGCATGGAGAGTTGTATCAGATACGCGTTTGCATATCACATCGTAATATAATCTAATTCTAAATGTAAACAATATTTTTAGGTATATATAATATGCATGTAAGACTTAAGATCCATGCTAGACGGACACGAGAATATGAAAGCGATTGGTTATTAATAATGACGAATTACTCGCATCTTACTGACCATAAAGGGGAACATGAATGTTTGTGTGTTATTAGACGGGGATGAAACGTCCGGAACTTTCGACAACAACTCTCTTGTCAGTCTCGAATACAATTTGCCCGACTTGTAAGCCCAGCTGCAATCAGGTGTGCTATATTAAAGACAAGCTTTTGTTAAGAAAACCAGAGCGGACACTTCACTCCTTCATGTCTGGAAGTTTAATTTCACGCACGGAGGCGCTTAATTACTTACTGTCTCTTAATTACTTGCTGTCACTTACTTACTGAGTTGTTTTTATGCAATATACACGAAATCTCAATCATATATTCAGGCAGAAGTACACATTATGACTCTTGCAGCCTCTACAATTCCGGTGATATTCGCCGCGAAGTCTACAGCCGAAAGTTTAACGAGCCTTAAAGTTAACCGCAGTCAGTTCGCGATCTCGGAGACGGCCTAAGTAGGCAACAAAAGGGATAACAACTAAGACACCAGGACGGAAGACCAATTCCTAACGGTGCCGTACATATAGCGTTCTCTATGCCATACATTTTGTAATTTCCCTCAATAGTAATGTTTGCCTGTAATCTTGATCTACAATACTATATATTCAATTAATTTAACTATCAAGATTATGTACCTGTTGTTGTGTTTTTAAGGCAAAATAAAAATAGGTATTTAACTACGTTCCGCCCTCCTTCCCCGCGCGAACGAAGTAGCGGACATAGGCAGTAATCTAATAAACAAATGATATGATTATTACAATTTATTAATTGGAGTCTTATCACCTAAAATGCTTTTGCAACGCTTCACGATTAGATTGACTGAAAAGCAAAGCCAACCCAAAATAAATGGACTGCGATGTTTAAGAATATATATTACTTTGAGAAATAGTGTGTGAATTGCCTTTGTAAACCAATATTACTTTTTGAGCACCTTCACGGTGATCCAAGGAATGAAATTATTAGGCATAATAGTAAATTATAAATACGTGGAGACTATGCATATGGCGTAGAGTAATTCACTTTACGTTTATCGCAGTAATTTTCGAAGTTCTATCGAGCCGACAACCGTCGCTATTTCACAGACGACGATCAAATTTACGACACTCAGGTGATATCCAACAGTTTACGATAATTATTTCTTGTAACTAACACTCATCGCCCAGAGAAGTAAGCGACCAATAAATCCTTCCGCGGCGGCAACTTTTGTTTTAGAAACCAATTAACCCACCACAAGACTATTGTATTATTCTTTTATCAGCCAGCACTCTTACAACTTCATCGAGAATTCGTGTTCCAAATGGCTGCTTAATGTTTCACCCAAACACCTAATTCTCATCATGGATAGCGAGAAGTTAATCGAGAGCTAATAAATAACGGTGAGAAGGAAAATAGAAAATACGAAAGTTACACGACGATCACCTCCCGTCCCTCTCAATTAGAAGTTTATGTCGAATAAAATACTAATGCACAAATGTCTCCATTTTTATCCGCTCTTTGCATACATTCCTATGCAATTAAAGATAGTATTCACTATGTTCATAATTATCGTGTAACAAAGGCCCATTATTTAACTTTACACGCTCCCTACCACACCATAGCCTGTAGTACCTTAATTGAAATAACTACTGGTACCTTAAACGAACACAGTACCTTAAAAACGTTTTAAAACCGGTGCTTGATGAAATATACTACCTATAACTAAGAAAGTCAAATATATTCCTGGAACTTCAACAGAGTTAAAATACTTCCAGTATCTTAAGAATTAAAAATAGTTTCGGTCCCTCAAGAAGTGAAAAACGCTAGCGACAGTCACATTTTTTTCTCTGGATAGTAAATAACAAGTATACAAATTTGTGTTCAAGATTGTTCGTAGGGCTCGGTTTCACCTCGTTTACCCCCTCCCTCTCCTAGGGGCTGAACTACAACTTAACAAGCATGTTTAAATGAGGCCTAAAACAGACAAAAGAATTAGTAAAACATAACCAACTGTTTCTTATACGAAGGGCACAATTTAAATAAGCTGGTATCGCAAACCAACTTATTCTGTCAGGCTGTTAAACTATTATTATTCTTATACTATCCACAAAAACATTTCCGTCATGTACAACCTTACAGTACAGATAAAGCCATATTGCTGCCTCATCACAAGTTTCACTATAGCAACATTGAAATAGTCAAAGATATATTAATAGCTTATTCTTATCCACAAAGTTTCATCAATAAATTTATTCAAAATGAGATTGCTTAAACACAAAGGCCAAATACCCAACACCAATCCCACGAAACCCTTAACAAATCACATTACTATGCCATTCCACCAACCTTGACTTAACACCCTGATCTACCTATTCCACTCCTACAACATCCAGCTCATAACTAAATGATCCAATAGTTTATCCACTGTTATAAAACATTTGTAAGACCCAGTCGATAAAAATAAAAATTACAATTAAATTTTAATGACTGTCCGTGTGTATACATAGGCCAAACAAAACAAGCCATCAGCACCAGAATTAAGGAACACAGATCAATTTTAGATTCTAACTACACTATTGACTGGGATAATTTCGAAATTTTAGACAAAGACAGTAATTACAAATCCCGTTTATTCTTCAGATTAAACGCAACATGAAAACTCTGAATATAAAAAATCGGACATGGATTTCCTCAGTAGTATGTATAATGTCTTAATTCATGAAATATGACGTATCTAATGTATTATTATTATTATATTTGCTTCTTTAATTATTGTATTCTTTGGCTCTACTGTAATATATTTAAAATGTAATAATTTTATGCTATAGTTCAAACTGAAGAGGATCCAGATTAGGACCGAAACATGTAGTAGTTGTTAAATGATAGTTGGCTATGTTTTACTAATTTTTTGTCTGTTTTTGACCTTATTTAAACATTAATTTAATAAACTTACAGACATTAAGAACTATTATGTAATAATTAAATTCAGCGACTCCCAAAACCCACATTCGACTAGCTCTCGGTTGCTTTCAATCAAACCTTTCCTATGCCGAAAGGAGTTGAAATTATCGGGAATAACACTATACATCTAGTTAACCACGAAAAATATTTATATTGGTCGGTTTTGTATGTATTAAAATTTCCACATGTACCGCAAGGCAACGAAGTCGTGGTTACTCCCCACAATTCTCCGATGATATTTCATTTATAGATTTATAAATTTATAGAAAGAATAGACGAACTTACAAACATTGAATAATAATGGATGTGTTATGTTTATTTCTATCTTTATATTAATGATATTTACGAAATAAACAAGTAAATATCAAACAGCCAATGAGTCAGAATTATATACAACGTAGTCCTCAAATACCAACATATAAATACATGTACTAAAAATTTCTTCTGAATGAATACATAAAATCATGTGAAACATACACATTCTACGTAACATAATCAATCAGCACTACGACGTATAAAACATTTTGCTAGTTTATATATTTATTAAAAAGCATATTTACTTACGATTATTTAGTTGTTAATCGTAAAATAATATTTTATATGAGTAAAGATATTTTTTAGCCGTTTTTCGCGAACGTCGCATCGTATGTGGGACTTTTAGTTACAAAAACCCCGTCTCGGGCGCCTGAGTTGTCTTTATACAAGTTACCTTATTGCGACTATTAAACATTTTACATTACTGTCAACTAATTAAAAAGTATAACTAATTTAAATAGAATTTTTGTTAAATTCAAGCATTATTTCACTATTAACAGCAATTTAGTCATCTTATTTGAGAAAGTAAGTGAGTGTTGCGAGTTCCGTGTGTATTCTGAATAGGACCTTTTTTGACCTGACAGGGGGAAGGAAGAATCACGAATCATAGAAAGATCGTCAGAAACCTACTCTGGGTAGAGAATTGCAAATGATTGGAAATTTCACGGCAATCGAATGAATAGTATAGGAACGCATAAGAAACAAACATGAAATCGCAGACCATTTTGGGCCTGAAAAGAGGGGGTGGGGTGGAATAAACCTGAATCTTCAAAAGATCGACAGAAAAGTTTTCTGGGATGAAAACCACTAACACCAAAATTTCATGGCAATCGGATGAACTGTTTTGAAAGGCATAACGGCAAACATGATCAGTCACAGGGAGTTTGAACAGGCCTGGTATATATGGCATGGAGGCCACAGTATACTTTGTCTTCTTTTTATATAGATTAATAAAAAAGAAGCAGCCACTTTATCAACTTTATGACGTGCTTGAAATGTTATCAATATATTCAGACTGTTAATAAAGGCCATTATACGACTATCGCAAACCTTTTAAAATATCATTTGACGTCGAACGGTTTCGCAGTCAAAAAGACTATCCGTCATCGTGGATTAGCTGCATGCTTTTTATTTGTAAGAGCAGATTCTATGGAATGTTTGAAAGTTTTCCAAATTAATTCATATATGAGTAAGACGTACTACTGCAAAATAATGTCTATAGTTTGAAAACGAAAGACTTTCAGACCTCTTTAAGTGACTTATTCTTTTGTTTCGGTGTGAAAACCCCATTCTCAAAGGGCTGGAACATTCTTCATACATGGAAATAAATTTAATTCTAAATAATTGGGAGAAGCATTTGTATAATGAATAACACGCTTGTGAAACAGATATATCATAAAACAAAAAAATCCAACGTTAGCGAAAACGACATGCCATTTTCTTTGTGATAGAACAGAACAGTTGGCCACAGAACACGGCAAGCCATTAGTTTTTGCTAATGCCTGTGTGAATTGTTGCTTAGATCGGAATAGCCTTGGCAGTAAAACTGGGCGGAGAGGGCCGAGTGAAAGGCAGACAGGTGTATATGGCCAAGCACGCAATCCTTTCAAAAATACGACATATCACCCGATACGCACTTTCATTCCAGTCACCTCATTCATTAACTGGGACTCACAACCAATAGAAAAACTTCAACAAATCCGACGAGTACTTCTTCAAAATAGTAACGCAATAAATCAATATTAATACCATTTCAAGACAAGTTGTGTCGTACATTCTACGCGTGTAAATAAAGTATGGTTTGCTACCAAACGGGCACAAAATTGGGCGGTTGTTCTGACACTTTGCACAAGATGTTTCGTAAATTTGCTAACAAATATGAAAAACATGTGAACTTTGCCACTAAAATATTAATGGGGCATTAAAAGTGAAACTTGAATGATAAAGGAAAATTGTAGACAAGCACCGGATTTTGATTTTAAAAAACCTGATCATTTCATACTTTCGTATCACATTTACTAATTAAATTCAATAGGTTTTACAAATCAATGTATGGTTTTAATCTGCCACAAATTTATAAAAATAAGAAAAATTATCCGACATTAATCTACTTTTATTTTTGTCTTACGGTCGGTAATTTTCGTTATCAAATTAAAAAATACATTTTAAGAATATCGATTTATACGTTCTTATAAACAATAATTTCACAAACATGTTTCAATTTTTTTTAAAGAAATATTTGTTCATTAATAAAACTATTTAAATATTGTATTTCTAGTAAGAGACACGTCTCACAATATTCGTGTAAGGCATTATGACGCGCATATACGGACCAGAAGAACATAATTCTTTTTCCAATTTTATATGGGAGCAAGATCAATTTTATTCGTGCATTTGGAATCCCGAATGTAACACAACACTTTAATAATAATAACGTATTATTGTCAATTAGCCAGTACAGCAATAGACAACGTCAATAGATTAATTAACACATAGTATATACAATTATACAAAATTATTTACGAATATAGATATCATTATTATAGATAGCATATGCTCAAGAATCATAGAAATATAAATTTATGGCACAATAGTAGCGATAAAATATTCTTTAATATCATAAAAGCGATTAAGTAGCACATACTCATAGAGTTTATGTTTATACACTTCCAAAGAAATATTATAGTGTTGCAAACACAATGGAAGTTTATTAAACAATTTTGGTCCAGTCGCTTCATAACTATTGATTTATTTAGATAATCTATGGTGTTGTATATAAATATATCATAAGTACTACTTAATTATAAAGTCCTTGAAATATTTTTAAAACGTCTGCAGAAGTAGATGGCTAAACCTAACGTAACAAATGATACAGTACTCTCAAAGTCTTTATTGTACATAGTGCCAGCATGTTAGTTTGGAAAACGGCCGGCAAGGACGCCACCGAGCGTAGTTGTTGGTAACTCAGCAATTGTGGCTCATATTGATGAAACCTTAATTGGAAGTTGTACTTGAGAAGGTCTGCAGATTGGGAGAAGAAACTTCGTAATTGTACTGGTATTAGATCGAAAATTGTCTTTTTGGCATTTTTGTAGTCTAATCACTGAGCTGAGTTCATCGCCGCGGTTGGGTAATACCGCTTTGGGAAATAAAGAGTGTAACGCAACGGAAGGTGAGTAACGTTACGCCAATTATGATCCCATCAAATCAACGACGAGTTGAGCTGAACGAAGTTCGTATTATCCACTCCATTTCTTACCAGAAAAATTAATGAAAATGTGGGCAGAACGCGTTATTAACGTTCATTTCACCAACACACTACCTTACCCGACCGTGGCATAAGAAATTTCACTTCAAAACAAATAGCATATATTAGTAAAAAAAGTTAAATAAAAATTACTGGTGTGATACGTTGCGTTCCGTACGGGAAAAAATTAAATTAATGCGTACAACCAGGAAGAGTCTTGAGGGCAGAGCATGGATATGCGAAACAGAGGAAATGTTACGAGTATTCTATAATACGCACCCTTTATAGAACATGTAACAATATTAAGGTACAAATGATCATATTACAACTTCAATTATAAGTACGGCCATGCAAGAGGTTATTTCTATTAGGGCTTGATATAGAAAAGACAGATGCAGTGAGCGGATTTCTCTTCACGATTCATGAAACGCATTTCGGTGATACTTAAGAAATATTGAACCTGTGATCGTTTCATATTTACACCAGACTGGATTGAGTTCCTCTTAAAACAGATTCACAACGTGGTGAATACTACTTCAAATATTTTCGCGCAAAGTATTTTAAATAAAATAAACATTCAAAATCAGCCCAATAGTGACGATTACATTAATCTGACTTCATTTGAAAAATTAAGTTCAACAGTCTAGTAAGTCAGGAGTAAGTGATATTTTATGAAATTATTATAAAATTTAATTTTTTCTTTTCAAATAATTCGTTGAAGCCAATAGTATTAACAAAAACACTGTAATTATTACCTGCATCATTATCCCCGTCGGACACGGCTCCTGCAACAAGGAAAGGAAGCATTAGAGCTGAGTATACAGCAATTACACTGTATCTAAAATTATCGGTCGGGTAGAAAACGTATCTCGCCTGAGAGGCCTGTGACTTTCGCTACCCTTATTTAGCTGGAACACTGCTGGGCGTCACCTTCGTCCATAAAGAGAATCGAAGGACGTGGCCGGGATCTAGTATTAGCTGCTCTGTGTACGGTGAAAACAAGGGTGTGAACGCAGGCATTTGCCAGATTTCATACAGCACCGAGCTTTCACGTCACTCAACGATAAAGTTTTAGTCAGACTTGAATGAATAACGACAGAGATCCCATAGCAAACAGCGCTTCTATTCTAAAGGAAGTTACATTTACACACAGTGCATATTTCCATATAATGAATTTGCTACATTAATCAATTCCAAAGCTTTACGATAACTGAACAGATAACCATCGGAAATTATTTTATAATCCAACCCGGCGTTGCCCGGGAATAAATGTAATGAGACTCTAGACAGTAATCTTTTGTCATCACGTGATTAAACCATCATTGACAGCGTCACATTTTTGTTAATTTACCTTTTAACGCGCCCTACTTTATGCCGTCATAACCAAGGCAATGACTCCGTTTCTTAATAATGTCAAGAAATGTACTGATATCTTAAATGAGCACATATATACAGAAAAATATATATTCAATTCGACAAATGCCTCTTTTTATTTTGTCCTAAGAAACGAAGCAATAGGTACAGAATTTTGATAAAGTTGAATTCAGTGAATATATAAATAGCATGGTAATATTTATGTATCGAAGCTTAAGGGTAAACCTTACAACACAAAGTTGGTTTTGAACAAGTCCCGACGATTAATGAAGGTGCGAAATGTTTGTAACTTAAAAAAATATAGTATTATAGATCAAGATTATAGGCAACGCGCATTCACTTTTGGAGATCTCGACGCGCGTGCGGACAACGAACCCTATCTCATAAAATGTTTTCCACTTTTTATATATACGTAGGTTGCATGTACCATGCCAGAAATCTTCAACTCCACAACTTCATAAAGTTTAATGGCGATCCGATGAATGGTGCAGTAATGCATAAAGGACGAACATACAGATAGACAACTCTTCTGCCCGCATTGTGCTCATGGTTAGAGCTTAACGGATACAACGTTGTCATACCAAATAAACAACCAATAACAAATCAGCATAACTAAGTACAATAATAAAAGTATTTAATGGAATGATTTGCAGAAGTTAAAGAAGAATGGTATTTCCTATCAATGAGAGCAGTTATATGTTTAAGATGACCCTATCTCCTGATTGTTTTTATTTGGAATAACGTCCTTTGTCTTGAGATAAGTACTTATAATCTCTTATTTTTATTATAATAATTTTACAGAACTTTAGTAATTTTGTTGAAATATTTTTAAATATTTTATGTTAATAAAATGTTGTGGAAAATTTACTGGAGGTTTTCTGCTAATAAAAACGGTTTCGTTTATTCAGTGTTTTTACTGTAATGTTCTTTAATGAAAGTATTTGTACCCAATCTTCCAATTAGTCGAACATTTGGCGCTTAAGAAAATCTCTAGCTATACAAAAGTAATATACAACAATAGTAGCGGGTTACAAAGAAAATGATTCTGTAATCACAATTCTGAGAACTTAAATGTAAAGTGTTTGGTTACTGTATCAAAATATAATGTGCAATAGCCCAGTATTCTGTAATTGTTGTAGGGACAGGGCGGAGCTCACTTCAACACTAAACTTTATTACGGCAACTTGGTAGTGTAAAAACTATTTTGAAAACTTTGACGCAAGTAACATTCTGTTCTGTGGATGATATATAGTAGGTCAAAAACTAAATCCGTAAAAGTTAAAGCCTGTTAAGCATAGGACCTTTGCTTTCTCTTGTATATCCCGTTCATAATAATATAATTAATATTTTTTAAAAGGCTACTCTTTCACGCTTTCTCTTTTCTTCTGCTCACCTCTCACGTCATGCTATTTTTTCGAGGTCTTATACCAACGTTCAGTAGCCGGTGGTCCGTGACGGAATTTTAATGATCCGCAAAAAATATATTATTTATATTTAATCAGTAAAATTTTTAAAAATGTATTATATGCGAAGTAGAATACGAACATTGTGTGTCGAATTGATTTTGTTACAAAATACAACCGTGTCTTAAAAACATCTACGTATGGCAACATCGCCGAACACAACGATGAAACACGAATTAATTAAAGCAGCAAAGACTTGGAAAATTAATCCAAAACTTGACGAATACGAAGAAGAGTACGTCAATCAACAGGTAATAGGTCTTGTTCAATAGCACTTGCAGTAACGCAAAGAATCGTTTGAACATTACTATCGAAAAGAGGATCCTAGAAATAGAAACATGTGGATATTAAATCCATTATCAAAACTAATATTAAGTTTATATTTAGAAGATCAGAATAAAATTTTTTTTACCGGACCCGGGAATTGAAATCGGGGTTTTCTACTGAATGGGTGGTTGCTCTACCACTGAGCCAGTCCGGTTCAATTATATGAGGCTAAAATCAAGTTAAATCGAATTACCGTCGGATAAGAGTCTTAAGGTGCAATTCAAAACATCTTCAAGAAGAAATTATCTAGTATTATGAAAAAGATTAAAAATAAACATTTTGACATTAACAAAGTATACTTGTGTGAGAAAACATTCTCAACTGTAACAACTATTAAAAACGGTCTCGATCTTGGTTTGAAATCACGTGTTGTGATGACATAATTGAACCAAGGTTTTTAAAACAAATTTTAAACGAAGAGCAGAAAATGTGCCGATAATTATATATATATATATATATATAGATATAGATTAAGTTTTATTTACTACCCTTTTTGTATTACCTTTAAAATCATGTTAATAGTTCACGAAATTTTTTATTAGAATTTACTGGTTCACAAAATTTGTAATGTTGGCGACCACTGATCTACACACTCTATAAAATAAGATAATCCATTAAGTAGTAAGAGGTCAGAGAATATTATAAATGTTACAGTATAAAATAGTATTTTTAATAATGTGCGGAGGAGTGCAGAGAGTGAAGTATTAAACATCAGCCTAGAATTGTCTCCGTTGTGTCTACTTCAATTGGAAACAAGTCAGAAACAACGTGTTCGAAAACAGACCATTAAAACCTATTGCTATAGCTTGGCATGTTGACAGCATGGATGAAGTAGTATACTGAATAAATGAGCCTTTCACTATTTTGGTATAAGAAATAATTTATTCTAAGCGCGCATAAGTTGTGGCCCGTTGTTCAGCTATGTCACCGTGACAAGTGGGACAGCCAAGTTTCTTATCCATTCATACATCAAAGACGGCATGAGTGGCACATTAAATTAAAATTAATGTAAATATGAAAATTCGTATTATCAATCCCACGAAAAAATTGTATAAATTTTAGCTTATAGATATGAGTAAATTTAAGACACCGGTATTGTGTATCAACGTCCTTGCCACATGTGTTACTGTAACAACTTAATGAGTCAATTCCAATCTTATGTGAAAGAGTCGACATTTTAATAACCAATAAAAGTATTGGAATTTTTTACATGTTGGAAACGCTGAGTTGAAATTCAGGAAGTAATTTATGAGCACAAGAACTTGAGTATCAAATGACGCTATATTAAGTCCAACCAAAAGGAAGCTGGAATCTTCTGAACTAAAAATTAAACCTTCCATTCTTTTATTATTTATTAATATTATTAATAGCCGAAGTACTCGGTGTTGCTCGGGTTCTCGTAAATAATGAAACAGGAATGTATTTAAACATGAATTTATTACAGTACTTGACGGTGCTCTACAGTGTGTTTCTGTTGACAAAACCAATCTAATTTCCAGCCTAGGTTGTGTAAATGGAGAAAATCGTTAAATTGGTCGATTTTTTCAGAGAGGTGTCATTTTGACCTATTACCGGTGGTCAGAAAATAAACGGTCATATGACAAAAAATGTAGAGAATCGAATTTCCAATCGACCACGAGTCTTCATAATTTATCTATATTCCTAAATTTTCGAACTACAAGGGCCTAAGTTGGAGGGAATCAAAAACTGAATATTATATCGTGTTGTAGCTCAAGTAAAAGGGGGTAATTTCCAAAAAAGTGGAAAAAAACTGAGTTTTTTTACATTTTCAATTTTTTCACACACAAAGTATTGTTGTTATTAAGGTTAATTTAATTTAATACTTTTACCTGTGATGAAAGTCACTATTAAATGCATAACATTTATTTTGCTTTTACAAATGAATAATTACAAAATATTAAACCTTACCGACGCGAAAAATAAACCTAATATACGTTTACATAGTATCGAGGATCCAAAGAAGTTTATTCTTTCTCAGGGAGTTAGTTAGCTCTCTGCCAAAGATAGATTAATTACGTCGCGAAATTTTTGAACTTTAAAAAATATATTATTATAGATAAAGTATATTGGCAGCCCGCATTCGAATTGGGAGGTATCGATGCATGTATTGTATACGAAACCTTTCACGTAAAATGATTTTGACAAATGTAACTTCGGTTTATTTAAAAAAAAAATCGAAAGATCGGGTATAGTTTCGGGCCTTGAGGATGACGTGTGCAAAATTTGGCCGAGTAGTTTGGACGCATCTACGTAGGATATGCATACTGACTCACTGAAATTTTATATATATATATATATATATATATATATATATATATTATACATACAGGGCTTAAGAAAGTCTTAATTTAATTATTTTGGTTGGCTTTCTTGTTCATATGTATTTGCAGTTCGCTATTATGTCTTCCAAGCTAGTGAATTGGTAGCCAAAAATGGATGTTTTTTGTTAAGAGGAAGTAAAACAATACAGTTTAGATCAGGATTTTTTACTGATCAACGTAAAATTATTCTGTAACTAAGCTTGAAATTTGTCGCCTCTTTATAAATGCAGTCATATCTGGTGACTAAATTGTTTTAATATTCACCCCTTATGACCATATTTTAAACCCCACAAATTTGTTGCATACAGATTGGGTCTATAGATTAAGTATGCGTAGCTGGCTCATACGCAAATTAACCACGCGACGTCCTCTTATAGAGTATATTCTACTTTTATGTCTTCATTCACAATCCATTGTTTTATTACGGCGTACTCATGAACAGAAAACATGATACGAAACTAGCAGACGTTTAATTTGCACATTAGCTAATAATTGTGAAGCAAGCAGCGTGCTGGCCTTACCACAGCATGACATTAACGTCAGTTGCGTCTTGACAAAAGGTACACGTGTCTGCCAGCCTAACTTTCAAGCTACAGTTAGTTTTATATGTCCGAGAGAAGAGAAGAGTTCAAACAGAACTCGTTTCTCGTGTCTGTAGGTCAGTGTGCCCCGAATATTGACTCAGAGAACGCTAGAGCTTTCTGTAGCTAACACAAGGTTATACACGATCCTTCTCTTACTATTTTCTTGTTTACCGGCTTCTTCAAGCGCTATATTATCTTCCCGATGAATCTAAAATACGGCATAAATGATTATACCTATTATCGCAATCTTCTGTTTACATTTTATTTTGAAATAGAAAATAAGAGTACAATAAATATTTTCGAAACCTAGCATCAGATACACTTATTAGCTTTCTTTCTTTAATATCTTTGGTGCCTCGACATGAGTTCCTCGGAATCGTGTCAAATAATTACATACATACAATAAAGTGTCGAATATCCATAATAAATTCGTACTTTTATACGAATATGTCTCATGTTTAGGAAATGTAAACAAGGTAATCAAAATACGTTTAATGTACTCACAATCCATTCATTAAACAGTTACAACAAGAGTTAATTATAAAGCCATTAAAATTGTGACCCAAATGCAAACAATGGTCAAGTTCCAAAAAAAATATCAGACCTGTAATTAACACGCAATCTAGACTCCGATACAGGATATATAATCAAGCAACAAAGTTACATGTAAACCTGTCTAGTGTGCCTAGGGAACCTACAGAACTTTCTTACGCCATATTTTAGCAACCATTTCTGTTGACAGCTTAAATCCACATTTCAAGATTTCTGCAATCACTTTCTACTTACAGAGCTATCAATTGTATTTTGTTAATACTTTATTAAATTGTAAAGTGATTGTGTTTTCGATGACATAATACAAGGAAACTTACAAGAAATCTGTAATTAAGTGCATAAAAAAGAAGTTTATATTGTAGAATTTTGATTGTCAATGTTTTTATGAAATTTCTTGTAATAATCGTTCACATTGTTGTATTGGACTGACTAAAAATTAGTTCACTATAACAAAGGAACATAAATGAAATCTAAATTTCCCAACTCATTAATATTCTTTTATCCTTAAAAATTACCTGAACTCAACCACTCTTAATTTTGATGAGTGTTATTTTACATACAGAAGTAAATTGTAAGAAAAGGATTAATTTCTGAAATGGGTTATATTACCCAACAACTTTTCTGTAAATGTAAAACAAGACACTTCTCAATTAAAATACATGGATGATGGTTTATAAGATAGTCTCTTTTGGTCACATCTTTGGGTTATTCTTTGTTTTGTACTTCTTTGTTCACATTATTTCAGTCTGTCTTAAACATGGACAAGGACCACAAGGGTTGGTCGAAACATCTATTAATTTATACATTCTTGTTTTTATTGTATTGTCTATTTTACGGTAATCTTATTTAAGTTTTACACAGACGTTCAATGTGTCTTACGTCCTAGTAACGATTCATTCACCCTTCAGTCAACCTAACAATGAGACATTTGTTCATGGAACGAAGCTAATTAATCATTTGTGCTGGATAAGAAAGGGATCACTAAATCATCAGTGGTTGAGAAGATGAAATCTTGTTAAATATTGTAAGAACTACGGAGGTAAAATTTGAGATTAATAAGAAATCGAAGCAAAGTACACGTGCTACAGACAGAAAAACATAATTTTTTACTCGAGATTATCAATCATTAATTCTGATCTCAGGAGATCTTAGGTTGAAAATACGACGTATCGAGAAGCAAATTTAGATGTATAATCTCCATAAATCGATCTTAAACTATCAATAACAAAGCGTGAATAAATGGCCAACAGTTCTACCTAACGAGGAAGCGTGTTCATTAACATGTATTTAGGTTTCGCGAGAAGAGAAGCCGTGTATGCCCCAATTCTGAAACAGTATCAGCACGAATAAACTAGGTCATCATGAAAATATTATAAACAATACCAGAAATGCTTCACCTTCCATCGTAGTCAGCAAATTTCTCGAGCTGTCATGGGATTATTTATGTTTCCTAATTCACAGCAAAGAAAAGAAAGCGAGTTCGGTAATAAGAAAGCAATTCTTGTTGATGTAATATAATGCCTTCATTATAAAATACTTAATGTTCTGAGTTGGCGCGTATTTTTATCCTAGTTTCTTGGGCAGCCAAAAGTTCATGGTCCATATTTTAAGAGTTCGTGCCTCTAGCTACAGTCGATACCCCGAGAAAGTTGGAGTAAACAGACACGCACTGGGCCATTTTTACGACGGAACACTAGACACTCTGCTCGTTTCAACTAACGCCTCTGCGCATTGCCCAGGTAATACATCAATGATTTCTCCAAATCGTTTAATACGTTTCACTATTATGTGGGCATGTGAAAAGAACAAAATCCCCTTTTGCTTATGATCATATTTACAGAAACAAAAAGGAAACAAAGCATATCAGGAAAGGAATGTGAGAGAAAATAGTTATTTATCGTGCTCAGGAAGGCAGTAATTAGTAACGTGAAGAAATCCTTATCTTCGTGACACATCGTCCATGGCAGACTGACATGACAACCGGATTTCGTCGGAATACACGCCTTTAAGTAGTTGTAGCCCGTCTTCAAAGAAACTGATGACTGCTATTATACTCTAATACTTCGGACAATAGGAATATCGAATCACAATAACACAGACGTTAATTATATTTAGATAACGCGAATAAAATATCGAGAAGGAAGAGTTATCCATAACCACTACAGACGACAGTCAGCAGTAATTAGAATTGAAAGGCAAGAAAAGAAAGTAGACATCAAGAAAGGAGTAAGACAAGGATGCAGTTTGACACCCATGCTCTTTAACGGGCGATGCAGAAAGTTAAAACGGAATATGCGAAAGGAATCATATTGCAAGGAGAATCAATAAAAACTGCGGTTTGCCGACAATATTTTAGTATTAGGGGAGTCAGAATAAGACTTGGAAAACATAATAAATGCCATGAACGTGATCCTGTACGAAGAGTACAACATGAGGAAAACCAAGGGAATAACAAAGGGTATTAGATTGGGAAGGGATATTTTGAAGGAAGTTAAGGAATTCTGCTACTTGGGAACTAAGGATGGTAGAAGTATAGTAGACATAAGGAGTAGGATTGCACAGGCAAGAAAGGCTATCACAAAAAAGAGACTAAAACTGTTCGTATGAAGTGTGGCGTTATATGGCTGCGAAACGTGGACGGTAGGAGTTGAAGAAAAAATGAATAGAAGCATTCGAAATGTGGTGCTATAGGTGTATACTGAAAATCAGATGGGTGGATAGAGTAATTAAACAAGGAAGTTCTAAGCAGAATAGGGGAAGAGAGAACAACTTCGAGGACTTTGACCAAAAGAAGGGATAGATTAATAGGTCACATTTTCCGGATGAAATCTTCACGGTTAACCAACCACGTCAGGCTTTTAAAAACACACAACGTTTCTGCGGCCATTTTCTGCTGCCGTCTTCAGGCTATATGTCGTCATGCCTGACGCGATTGGTTAATAGTGAAGATTTCATCCGAATATTCACCGGAAAAGGCTACGTCATTAGGCCACATTTTGATTCACGAAGGTCTTTTAAAATTAGCACTAGAGGGAAGTGTGTGGGGTAATAACAGAAGAGGGAGACAAAGATGGAATACACTAAGTAGACTAGAGAGGATGTGGTAGTTATGTAGAAATGAGCAGGCTTCAGCAGGATAGGTTGGCATGGAGGGTTGCATCGGACCAGTGTACTGATTACCATAACAACAAAAATTATATTTAAATGTGATAATTTTATAAACTTTCAGGATTTCATGAACGTATCGTCCGACGATGGCAACAACTCACCTTCATCTATTAAAAATAATTTAATGGGCTAGAGGCAAACGTTTTGTTTGCAAAACAATGTTTATACAAACGAAAAGTAAAAAAAAGAATTAATGAGCACTGAACATAGGGACTGATATGCGGAAGATGATTTACGAAGGAAAAAAAAGTGTGAAAATTAAAACAATGTATATTACAAAATAAAGACTAGCTCCATAGTAGCTTTGTTACATATTTTTAGGAAATGAAATAGACAAAAAAGGTGAAAATAAATAAATAGCAAACAACATTTCTGTAAACTTTGTTACTTTCTCATGAATTGATATTAGGTAGAGATTTTTTAACTTCAGCAGGCGATGTAAACAAAAATAGGGGTATCATACATTTTTCGTTTTTGTTAATGAATAATATGCCAGAGGCGAAAAGGGAGCTTATTAAAGTGATTTTCGGCAATGGTGAAGGTGAAATGTGTGAGCAGAACCTGCTGGCCGCCCACACGCCACTTCAAGCTCGCTCTCAGCGGAGAAACGCACCGTGCGAATATCCATTAGCCACAATTACGATTCCCCAAGACACCACTAAATAACAAAATTAATTAAGATAATATAAGGCGTAAGATCGGCAGTAAACTTTCGTGGACGAGTGGAGTTGCCTTTCGTAACGATAGAAAACTTTAATTGGCGTGGAAATGAATGTTGGCGCGCTAGCTAAGGACGGGAGAGTTAATCAGGTAGACTGTCCCGAATCCGACAATGCTGAATGCTAGTGGAGCATCTCATCCAAATAAGAGGGCCTTTATGTTTCCAGCCACCTTACGATTGCTTCACAACACAAAAGCCCGCGGGCGGAAATAAATCTCGCATTTAGACTGCCTCAACCGTTGCGGTCTTCTTTAAGTGCAAGCCATTAGATATTATTTCACGATTTAAGTCGCCATAATAATTTACAGTAACGTGCCACTTATCCACGACATTTCAGCGCGGTATTCGCCTTCGTAACAGGTAATTACTTTTGTTTGGCCGGAAATTAGCTTAAAATTGTTTACACAACAAAAAGGCTGTCTTGACTGACGCATCATAGAAGTTGAATGAGTTTAGATTCAAGTTTTAGGGTCACCGTACTTCATTCGAATCAGGTTGTCATAAAGGCCTAATAAAATTAGATGGGAACAAATATTAAAAGCGATTTGGATATGTCAGAAGTGGGAATAATGTGCTGCGTCTGTGTATACGTATATACATATAATTCCTGTGCGTACTTAAAAGTTCGATACGTTTATTCATAATTCCATAATAAAAACTCAACATTTAAAAATAATTAGTAGAACCACATACTGAGGTCATAAAACATTGATTAATGAATAAGTTCCGGAATATCGTACCCGCGTGAAGAACGTCTCAACAAATCTGCCAGTCGATAACTTCGAAGGTAAAGACAAATACCAGATGACGGTAAAGCTATAGTTTATTAAAATAATAGTGAATATGTACGCCTTGAGGGATAGTGGCCGATATATTTATTGTATTGAAAATCGACGCTAAACAACAGATTAGGACTTTTTAATTGGATAGTGGTTGCTTTAAAGTCTACTTTTCTTTATCCGAGATTCGCGAATTTGACTGATTCACGAAATATAACTATAACGCTCCCGCTCAAAACGATATCGTTTTTAGAAATCACAACAGTTTTCTGACTTTAAGGGGAGACGAAACGTCGTATTTGATTAAATAGTCCTTTGAAATCGTTAAATCAAAGGGAAGTAGGAAATTTGTTTCATAGATGCGTGCTTTACGTTATATACGCATTTTATATAAAATACATGAAAACACAGTTAATAGCATAGTAGCGAAACTCGGGTGTATAATAAAAGTATACTAAAAGTGCTGTTATATCACAAATGTATGAGGGATTGCGCAATAATTGTTATACTTAATTTTGATATTAAATCATATTCAATTGATCCCATAGAGAAATAGAACTTCAGGGATGTGAGTCAGAGATGGTACATAAATTGATTTTTAATTACTATTAACTCTATGTTACTATTTACATTCATGTGATTACGTTTAAATTTCAATACGTTAAGTACTATAGAGAAGACAATTTATATAATTGATACTCGAATATAATATGATAAATACTGTTAATATCTTATACTAAGAAATTAGTCTTAACAATGTAGTCTATGATAAGGTCTATACTAAGATACAATTAACTCTATGAATTTTTCATAGTAGGAGGAGTGGCTAAGTAAAAAGTTTGTTATGTATTAATTTTTTTGTATTTCTTTTTAACTGTTTAATTGAGGGAGGAAGTTTTATTAAATAAGCTAAAAACATTATAATGAATACCCTTTTGTATTACAGTTAGAGACTTCCCTTTCTTGTGTAAATTATTTTTATTTTTGGTATCAAAGCTATGCACATCTGAGTTTTTTGTGAATAGGTGACCGTTATTAATCACATATAACATCAATGATTGAATATACTAGCAAGTAAGTGTATTACGATTTTATTGAAGAGCCCCCTGAATGCAGTTTTTGGTGGAACCTGACATAATATTTTCACAACTTTTTTCTATACATTAAAAACTTTGTCTTTCCCTGATGCATTACCCCAGAATATTAAACCATATGTCATTAAATAGTGAAAGTATGCAAATAAACTAATTTTCTTACGTTTGTGTCCCTACACATTGACATAATTATATCAACAAATGTTTCCGAGCTTAGTTTGGTTAGGAGAACATTTATGTGATCTTTCCAATTTAATTTATTGCCTACAGATATATCTAAAAATTTGTGCATTCAACTTCACTTATTTAGATAATATTCATATGATTTATAAATAAATATTAACCACATTTATGTCTGGCTAAGTATTTATTAGCAAATTAAAATTTCATAACCTCACATTTCAATTTTATAGGTTAACAGAATGACGAAGATTTTAAAAGACTTCAAACAAACGTCACTACACGATTTTGTACAGTAAGATAGGCGATGGTAAATCTGCTGATTGCGAGTAAATAATTGGGTTCCGATCCAAATACATACACATCCCATTAATGCTTTAAAGGGAGACGAACCATTCCACGACTCTGATAGCCGTCATACTTTCCCTCCGTCACCTTAACACACATGTGATTTGGATGGAGTTTGCTCTTCCTATAATGGGATATCCTGTGATTACCATGATTACCAAGTCCACCCGAAACGGATAGTGGTCTAAATTTCAACCACATACTTTTTCCGCTCAGTTTCAAAGAAAGTGAAAATAATTCTAACTACAACACATGCATATATAAGCTGTAAGCTAAGCAATAAAAGTAATTTGTTTTTAAATTTGGACAAAAATAATTATTCATATCAATGGTTAATTGAAGCATGTAATAATCTAAACTCAAGTGAAATGCACGACAAATAAATGTTCTGATGTTAAAAACTGGAGCAACTAACAAAGCGCTCACCTGAACAAAGAACATCGAAGTTGCCACACTCCCCGTTATAAAACCTAGAAAGTAATTGTTGGGACTTATGGTTGACACGTTATCTGTTGTCTACTGGCTCTCAATCTTAGGCTAGGTTTACACGGGCAGTGATGGCTGCCAGAAAACGAGGGGCAGTGATGTCAGTGGCGTGTCAACATACGTCAGTGCTGCACTGACAACTGCCTATACATCGCTGACACGAGAGCACTGCCTCACTTTTCTTGGAGCCTGTCAACAGTATGTCAGTCATGACTGACGTTCCCCCTCCACCGACCTAGACGCTGCCCTCATGGGAGGCCAGTTAGTGGCAGTTCGATTGAGAACGGTGAGACAGAGCTGACTATCGATTGCGCAATGGAAAACAGTTTGTATTTTTCATTTTCAATACGCGTGCAGCTTGTTATAGTGTGCGATTGGAGTAGGTGAATCTTTGTTGTGAACAGCGGCTAGAATTTTGGTTCAGAAGCATTTAGGATACAGTTCGTTTGTTGCACCTAATCGCCTATAAATTTTTAGGTTAACTTTCCAAAAATAATTATTGTCCACCCTCCAACGGCACAAATTTTAACTAGAAAAAAAATACGCAAAATAATGATGTATAGCTATAAACATTCTACTATCACACGTAATGAAAAATAATTCATTTCGTTTTGTCCAGTAATTGACACCTTCAAGGGGAATAAAACAAGTAATAGAAACCGAGCCAATTAAACAATGAAAACCAGCTTCAAAGTACATGTGCTGTTTTTATTATTGCTTGATTTCTGTAGTAATAATATAAAGCAATATTACTAAACAACTGTTTTCATTTTTATGTATCTATAGTCAGTAGCGTAATACTAGTTTGACTTTTTCGTGTGAATTCAGGAACCCCTCCTCGTCACGTCTATTCTATCACTAATACAAAGTGATTAGTTCCTGTTTATGGACATTATGCGTACGCGAAAACACAAAGGGGGAAAAATATTCAATTTGATATAAACAATATATCGACTCTATGCAACATCAACAATCCAACCGGTCGTAGTTGCCAAAAAATAGCAGAGAAGTATAAACATGCATCAGAGTTCTCTGCCCGTTCTGTAGTGAGGGCAGCACTTGCACAGAATTGTCAGTGAAGAAGTGGGCAGTTATCTGCCTAAGATGTGAACGGTAGGCAGTACACAGCCAACCCAACTTCGACGAACATCACTGCCCGTGTAAACCCAGCTTTACAACTATTTTCTGGTTATATTAAAATCTGTATACTACACTGACCATACTGCTCTTAAATGCATCAACTGGACAAAACCCATAATAAAATCAAATCATCATGCCCAAAAGTGAGAATTTATTTAAATTTATATCAACACAAACCATATCAACAGACATTTTTAGTACAAAAAATATACTTTCAAACTTAGAGGTATATATGACGTTAATTCATAATACTACGGAACCGGAAATGGAATTGAACTACTGTGCATCGGTTTTCATGCTTAATTAATATTGTAGATATTGTGGATATCCTAAAGTTTTATCTTCGTTACAAGATTTTCGAAAAATTACACGATTTGTTACACAAGCAATGCAAATTGTGGAACGTTTTGGAATACATGCGAGCAATTATTTTGCTGCTTTTTGTATAGTATTTCCATAATTAATTCAAATAAGAAGTAGAGACAGGAAGGAAATTGTACCACAGCAAGTGTAAATACGAGTTGTAATTATGCTTTATCATACTCCAGTTTTAAATTGAATAATTTTCCTAGCTTCTATTAACGACAAATTGGTTTGCTAAGAATTATCTGCACACTCTACAGTGGACTCTGCAACCTTTACGTTATGCGCAGACGCAAGCTCCGCCGAATATGTGCGTTGCAATGGAGTCATTTCAGTCCCAGTCGGTAGCAGAAGTGGTTTTGTGAAAATTATTAGAAACGGAATGAACGATAAAGCCCATTTTACTGCAAAAATTCTTTTGAATTACTAAATTTTTTGTTTGCGAATTAAATACAATTCTTTTGAATTTTTTAATAAACTACACAACTTAGAGAGACAAGATCTGAATACATAAAAATATGATCTGATGGTAAATTTGATTTAATTCGTAAACAAAAATTTAGTGAATAAAAGTTTTGAAAATATATGGCACATGATTTCTAAATTAACAAGCCCCTCTGTACAAATATTTAGTCTTGATTTTATTTAATTTTAACTTCTAATTTCTTTCTATTCAGTGATACAATTTACCATCAGGCGTATGAGCGATCCTCTCACCCCAGTTTTTGCAGAAATTGTGATGAGAGATTTAGAAAATACTTGCATTTCTTCTTGATATTTCCAACACCTATATTATGCAAGATAAGATGGAGATTTTTTTGCGTAATTCCCAAAACCTAAATAAATGTAGTTTGTTCATTTTTAACTCTAATTGAAAATCCACTCGTGAATTAGAACAACAATCATACTATAAATTCTGTTGAAGTAATACTAATAAAGTTTTCACTAAGTTATTTCGAAAACCTATTCTCAGGTACAATATTAAATTTGTATTCAAATGACCTCCCGCCAACATAAAATAGATGTGATTTTAATTAAGCTGACAAGGCTGTTAAATTGTTTCGCCTCAAATTACACAAGAAGAATTTGAACAAAATATCTAAAATTCTACACATAACCAACCAGTTTCATTAATAAACATATTATAAGATATCAGTGATACATAAAAATAATTCACCCACAGCCACAAATAGTAAAAATCTGTGAACTATATCGTTTTACCATAATTAAACAATCTATTTTACAATGAAGGTATATCATAAAATTTAAATTTTGTAAGAAATAGTAAAGAAGTTTTACAAAAATTGTACAAACATCATGCTACTTTTAAAATGGAGTATTTAAATTGTAGAGCCTGGTATGTTGATCAAACGAATCATAATTGAAGTATATTTTGCAAATTTAAAATTAACTTTGGATGAGCAAAAGTGTTAGAACATGTATATAAGAATGATCACATAATTGCATGGATTAATATAAAAAATTAGAAGTTGAATGAAATTATTACCTCGTTCCCGTTTTTGCGTGTTTCTGCACTCGAAATGTGTAATAAGGATTTTGTAAGTTTAATACTGCATTTCAAACCTGATGGGGAAACACGTGGAATGTATACTTAAAAAGTCAGAAGTAAAGCTTCAGGACGGAAGGTTGCTCATCCCTGTGCAAAAGTATATCCTCTAGGTGACATGGCGTACAGACCAAAGGATTTATGTCGTATAAAATCAATATATAATTATGTTTTCGTTGGCGGTATTTTCAAAACAAACTTCCCAAGAAAACTCCGTAATCATCAAATCCATAACCTCCCTAATTAAAAGCGCCCTCACCCACCTGAATCCCACGATCCAACAACTCCACGACAATCCTGCCCCATCTCTACGCTTCCGTCGGCTCAAAAGAAAACTCCCAATAGATCTCAACCTTCTCCCAGAACATTCAGGCACATCCTAAGCCACCTTAACATCATTCCCGCATCCTCAAATATATTCTCCAGTAATCAATAGATTTATAAAAATATTGTTATACGTTGCTCTCATTTTAATTCTCACATGAATACTGTTACTACGTTGTATTTATGTTTGATTCACGGTGCTTGTAGATCTAAGTTTATCTGCTCCACGCAGCGTGTATCGTTCGGCTTTGACGTAGTCGTACATGTGTTTCATTTTTGCAAGCCAACAGACGTATCTCCACAGAGCTCACTTTCACGAGTCACTCACCAGTAACTGTCCTATATCGTCGAGTCGGGGATAACATAATAAACGACAAGCGTGGGACTTTCTTATATGCTGTTTTGTCCGTAGAAATACATAATTGTGTTGAACTGTGTCATTGACGCCCGTGACACGCCGGTTTAGTGAAAGCGACCGCCGTTGCGCAACGTACACCAATGTCAACACTCGGCTCTATCCGAGGGAGTGTACTACACTTCACTCCATAGCCTCTGTCATCAAATGCATTTCAGAAACAGTATTACTCTTTTGTGACGTATCGAAAGAAACAGCTTCCGAGAAACACTTCAAGACAACTGAAATCACAAATATTTCCCGAGACTGTTAGCCAACATTCTGAAATTCAAATAGTTTAATTAAACAAGTGAAGTCCTTGTACAGACTTTGCTCTATAAATTTACTCGTAACAACGTTTCGGCATGTTTTTATGCCTTCTTCAGGTTTTCCCTCCCACAACATAACTACTTGTGGAAAAGGCGTTGAAGTGTTACGTGATGCCTCGGATCTCTACCACTATTGTTGGACACTGATTTAATTTTTTATGTACTGACACTGTTGTGGTAGCAACCTGAAGAAGGCATAAAAACATGCCGAAAAGTTGTTACGAGTAAATTTATATAATAAAGTCTGCACAAGGTCGTCAATTGATTAATTATATATAACAGACGTTAAATTTAAACCTTTCTAATATGGTCAAATAGTTTAAATCAAAAACAATTCAAGCCACTTAGAAGGAAAAACCTATATTATCACTTTAACCATTACAGGAAAGTGCACTTTTATTCCATCTTATCTTCACGCCTGAAATGCCAAATATGTATCTATTACGTTGCTTGTAAATTAGTCACACGACCAGTTCCTCGTTACTCATTAAATGTATTCTAGCCTTCCCCAAAATAGCACATTTCATACTTAATTTAGAAACTTTCTTGCTATACAAATCGGCTATTAAAAGTCCACACTGCTGACAATATATTACGTACCTAGAGTACAAATTACCCAGTAACCTGTGCACTGAGCTCCAATACTACATTTAACTGCTTTGACATCTATCAATTCATAGAATACCCGTGAATTTTATATGGTTTAATTATCCTTTTTTTATAGATCGTTCCGTTACGCAACTTAATTTATGAGAAGCTTTCTATTAAGATGTATAAAATTGAACCCCCGAATCAATTTGTCTCCCGACTTCACCTTTTCGGACGTCTTCAGAGCTATGTGAAAGGTTTACGAGATTCCGACAGGTCATGAAAGATCCATGATGAACAAAGTAACAGACGTGCCATTGACCATTTACCACATTAGGGGAAGTCGGTATGGAACGCTACTCTTCTTGTTTAACAATTTTTGTAAAGTTATGGGAATAGAAATATAACTTCATAAAGTTATAAAAAATTGGTTTATTGTATTATTTAGTAAATCTAATATCAACATTAGATGGAACAACGAATTTAATTTTTTGCAAAAAATTTAAAAAGAAGCTTACATATTTCTCGTTCTGTTCTACCACGATGTTTTGTTATTACAATTATTAAAATAAAATTACATTAATTTAAGATAACTCTTAAGACCTGGTGTTTTTCCTTATATTTATTTTCCAGTCGTTTATAAACCCATTGAGATACCAGTATTTGTCAACAACAGTTTTTTCTTTCCTGGCGTTTTCGAATTTCCTTCCAAGGCTGCTAACCTGCTAATACTAAACAAAACGTGTAAAATAGTTTCTTCTCTTGTCTTTAGCCTTACTTTATCGCTCCATCAAAGATACTTTCAATGCCTCAGCGCACCGGGATGTTTTAAAATATTCAAAGGTAGTGTGATTATTTACTGCACCATGAGATTTCCTGACTCGATTAAGCACTGCTTACGGTAAAGATAAACATTCCGTCAGGAAGGCGTGAGAAGTTATGTTCTAAAACAAACTTGTTCTATGCCCATTAAATAACATGTTGACCCGGAAAAAGCTAGGTAGTTAATAAAATTTGACCACATCAGCTAAGATTTTGTAGTATTCATACTAATGTTTTATTGACAAGTTTCAAATCCCCGCTTTTCTGAAGCAAAAATGTTATAAAGCAGGCAAGAAAACTTATTTAATTTTATTTATAGTGCCATCAACTGCTGAGATCTCGTCTCATGCATCGGGTAACTCATTTTGTTTTTATGGAATCTCAAACACATCCATGCCCTTTCCAGGATTCTAGCCCGGGACCTCTGTGATGTAAGGCAACGACGAAAACCACTACACCACATGAGTTACAATAGAACTTATAAGGCTGTGTATAACAAGAAAATCAGACTGAAGATGGAAAAGTCACTAACACTGAATGAACAGGAAATATTTTTCAGCTTGCTTTGTAGTCGACTACGAAAAATGGAACAGCGCAATTATTTTCGAGAATGAAGTTACACAGTAATTGTATACAGGAGAAGAATTTCTCATTGACGATAGAGCGATTAGGAGAGTCAGGAACACAGTCTAAGAGTAATTGGAATGTAGTTTAAGGCCACTCGCCAGTTGACCTCTTCGCGATGGCCGTATGTTCCGACCTCAAGCAACAATTGCACAGCGAAAGTACGACAAGAAAGTTAAATTTCACCCCACAAACAGCAGAGCGCGACCCCGTTTCTTGCGCGGCGGCAAAGTTTATAAAGCAATGACCGGAGCCTTGCGCAACTCCCACAGCGGCCCTTCATTCAAATCAACAACTGCACTGAAACGCTAAAACGGACACACAAATTTAACTTTCAGTGTTCAAGATTCACAACAATTTCGCTTGTTTCTAACGTCCGTTACGAATATCAAAGTATTTCAATGCAATTATAACGCCAGAGCTGTGAATAAGATACAGTTAGCAATGAGAAACTTAACTAAGCACGTGAGTGAGCGAAGGAGCAAGCACACCCCTTTTCACGCAAATTGTCAAATGTAATCAGAATTTCGCTCCACCTCAGATCGTCTTAATGGTAGATTTTAGTCTTTATTTACTTTCTATTTTTTTTGGATAACACGTTGCATGAGGATGATTCTGAAAAAGGCTACTCCCTTTTATAACATAGGAAAGGAATTGAAAAGGGGGGAGGGATGTGGAAAGTAGAGCAAGGTAGTCAAGGGTTGAGTAGGGTCTTCGGGTTAGTTTAAGGAGCCTACCCGGTGTTAGATCTAAAAGAGATGCAGGGGAAACCCTATAAAACCTGCATCAGGAAAGGTGGAGTTTTTGGGTACTATTCTCACGCCCTTCCAAATGAAATGAGAGAGAAGAAGGAAGAGAGAGGACGGGCCAACTACAAATTTAAAATATTTAAGCGGGCCGGATATAAGAAATAATAAATACCAAATAACATAACAAAAATAATAAATCGACAACTCTTTAAAGATAAATAAATATCAAAATATTATACAAAAGCAGGTAACGATAATAAAATATCGTAAGAAAATTCTAATGACAAGTTTGGCATTGCATCTTCGCAACTAATTAGCTCATTTGCAGAAATAAAAGATGTTGCAACTCACTCGCAACAAGTGCACGCCATTTATTCTTGATTATCTGTCACTTTTAATTATTTTCTTTGCAGAAAATAATTGCTCCAAAAAGTCTCATTATTTGAATTGCAAGCGTGACTAATAATGGAAATATTTCGAGAGGAATGCAATTTTAATAAAAGTCTGCATTGTTCGTCTGCATTCTAAAATGTTCTTTCCTTTTATAAGTCTTCATTGGCTCCCTGCAGTGCAGCGTCATCTCTATCCTGCTCATTTTGTTGATATATTTATTCTTAAACCAAAATGTCTAATGTTTACTTTATTTGAACATTACATTTCAAATCAAATAGGGAAGCACGTAATTTTTAAATTAAAAAGTATACAGTAAAACTGCGCGCAAAACAATGTGTGGATTGCTCATCCCTGATTAAGGAAAATTTAGAAAATTTACATGTATATACCTTAATATTGTTTCAAAATGCAACATATGAAGTTACATATTCTTGATTGGGTACGATCTTCATACTATTAATTTTTTCCTGGTGGTTATTTTTACTTTTTTATATAATTAAACGGCATCTCAGCTTTTGAAACGAGTTGGAAAGCATTCTCTTGGTCAAGTTTAATTTATTTCGCCGTATCATTGTGTATTTTGAATAAAAAGGAAGAACATCTTCAACTTGTCACATTTCCAGAAGTGTTCCATAAATACATGTAAGACAAAAATATCTTTTCGTCTTTCCAGACAAATTGGTGGCAATTAAATTCAGGTCACTCCATGAATATTCAGAACGCTCAATATTCAAAAATTAGGGAATTTAACTGATAGAAATCCAGTGAACGAATTAATTAGGAAATAATAATGCAAAATGTTTTATAAGTAGCAACGCAAATCATTAGGATTGCAACTCTGGAGTCCGAGACGGATTACTGGAAGTTGCATATCTGTTGCAAAAAAAACAATTAAAAACTATCATTACTTAAATAAAATGTGATTTTACGTATAACAGAAACATAATCATAAGTAATGATACTTTTACTTAGTTTTAAAGGTGCATAATGTTTTGTAAATTGTAGTGCAGATTGGTTATATAAAGACCAGGGCCACACTCACTCTTGGTTATTTTCGTACATACATTTCATTGTAATCAAACCTGAGAGATTGTTCAATTGTTTTCTCCTTCTAAATATAATCGATTGTTTCGTTGTATTTTTATGTGCCGTATATAAATATAAACGCGCGGAGCAATTTCGACGAAATTTTGTTCACGTGTTCCTACCTACTATTAAGGAAGCAAAGAAGGACTACAGGGTAAGAAACTACCACCATTCCTGGGTGCGAGGATGGAGGTACGTTCATAAACGGTAGATATTTGTATGCGAATAAATATTTTTCGCGGAGACTGATAGTGTCTCTCCCGCTGTTGTTGGTATTGCACATTCTTCAGATTTTTTTATGAGATTTATTGAATCGAATAAGATATTAACAGATAAGGGATTACTGTCGAATGAATTCCCCGTCAATGCCGGACATCCAGAGAGTATTCACTGCATAAAATTTTCGATTTGAAACTGCAGAACTGTATAAATGTTTGTATGAAAGACAGTTTGCTGAAACAGGTCTATATTAGTTGGGATTTTATTATAATTTTATGGAACAAAATCAAGCGCTTGGAAAGTCCTGCATTACGACGCATGTAGCATAATGCAAAAACCCTAAAACAAACGAAGAAAGCCATGGTTCCGTAACGGACAAATGCATCTGCTCGGGCTTAAAGGCTTGGAGTCAAAAGAAAGGAGACAGCAGACAGACATATGGGCAATAAACGTCAGGTCTAGTGTAGCGCCTTCGGAGTTCCCAATTTTAGTGAGAATTGACGGTATCGTGTGGCGTATTTCCCCAATTAGAACCCTAAATATTATTGGTGGATATCCATCCCTGCCACCTGGGTGATAGAAACTAAAGAACTGGGGAGGAAGTTTTGAAAAGGTGTGCAGAGACAATTTGAAAAGAATTTTGTAGTGGAGATTCTACAGATTTAAGATTGTTCGACAGATCGGTTGTAGAAAGAGATGTAAGCAGATTTTTGGAGATTTCCAGAGATTCGAGTTTTGGAGAGGGAGACATTTGCTTGCACGAGATATTTAGTGAGAAATTCCGCTAAAATTTCTCATGGCTGTGGTTGGAATTGCGGCTAGGAAAGATTTTGAAATTCTTCCTGGAACTGGAGTGAGGACGAACCAAGAAGGAGTTGAAACCTGCATTAAGCAGACACGGTAATTACCTCCTGTGACTCTTTGTAATTTTCTGTTTGCTGCCAGGTCATAGTCGATTAGTGTAAAATATTTCTGCTCTATGAGAAGGCCCTTAAATGCGACGCTGAGATTAGAGTTTAAAATTGTTAGTTTTAAGAATTTAATGTACATCATTTTTGTAAATATATATTAGTTTTTATTCACGAAAGAAGTGCCGGCATGAATATCTAAACATAAGAAATTGTAATTCTTAATGTAAATATACTTTTTTGTTAAAGTAAATTGATTTATTGTTTTTATTACGAAAATCATATCATTTATTTAATTATAAATTAATATCACCCCCAATATTCATTATAGTTCATGTCTTCGTCAATTCTAACGTAGTAGTCACTTCATTCTGTCGAAATAAATTCCCATTCGGTGAGCATCATCATACAGGAATATGAAACAGTCACTTCTCCGCCATACATAGAATAATATTTACTAATAATCGCATATGGTGGTCTAGTTTCTACTTTTCCCTAGCAATCTACTAAAGGGTCGCGGTGAGAAAGAAGCTTGGTGTAATAACCCAGAGAAATGGTGAAATAGGCCTTGAGAATACATGCAGGTACAAGGTAGCACGTTAAAGCCTACAATTGGATATAAAATCTTGCGAACACAGTATTGCTCCAGCCAAAGAAATTTTTAGGGCATTACCTGTAACTTGACCGTTGTTATCCGAAATTTAGAGCAGAACGAGGAAGGACTAACGAGCAAACATAATTTTTCTTACATTTAAATTTCTGTTAGAAATAAAGTAAAGTCAGAAAGTCCAAAATATTTCTCCGATTATGCAGACGAGACAGACACACATCAGGAGTACAAGAGGTACTACTGTTTCACAACAAGAATCTTTGCGAGACAGGATATAGGACACTTCACTGTGAGGCCAATGAACTTCATCAGGTGGCAAAAACGAAAACAATTTTGTACAGAACTATTCAATTTTGCAGAAGGAATCGTAAATGATTGGAGATCGTCCTGTGCCTCCAATGGACAACTTGATACAGTTTGGTGAAGGATGGTTAATAAAATAATTTTTTAAATTCTTACTCGAGAAATATAAACTAGAAATATTTAGTACCTTGTGTTCAAGTCAGTTTTTTAAATGAATTTAAATTTAAAACGACTGGTATTATATTTGTATTTTGTCTCCAAGGATGTTAAGGAATTCTGCTATTCGGGTGGCATAGTAACTAGGGGTGGAGAAGTATAAGTCATAGAGATAGCACAAGCAAGGAAGGCTTTCGCAAATAAGAGGAATTTACTTACGGGTAATATAAGTGTGAATATTAGGAAATCACTTCTAAAAATGTTCGTATGGAGTATAGCGTTATATGTGTGCGAAACGTGGACTGTAGGAGTTGCAGGAAAGAAAAGAATAGAAGCTTTTGAAATGTGGCGCTATAGAAGAATGGTGATAATCAGATGGGTGGATAGAGTAAGCAATACGGAAGAAAGCAGAATAAGAGAAGATAGAACAATGTGGAAGACTTTGACGAAGATATAGGATGGATTAATACACCACTTTTTGAAATTCACGAGTCTAGAAAAATTAGCATTACGATGGAAGTGTGTGGAGTAAGAACTGAAGAGGATGGAATACGCTAAGCAAATTACGAAGATGTGGGATGTGGTAGCTATGCCGAAATGTAAATGATTGCACAGAATAGGTTAGCATGGAGGGTTGTATCAGACCAGTCTAACTGAAACTACAATAACGAAACATAATAAGCACGTAATCTTGATAATATATCTTGTTGTCAAATGTAATGTGTAAAAAGGATTCTTGTGAAATTATAAATTTATTTTTTAATAACTATAAGTTTACGTTTCGTATACGGTAGACGATATTGCCGATAGGTCCTGTTTTAAAAATTAAAATTGTTTTCCCATGATTTTATTGTGACTGATAATTATAGTAAGTTTACATCTTTTATATACTTTGTTTACACTTTTATATGTATGTAAATACAATTACATCGATATGATACTAAATATACAAATAATTTATTTCCCTTATATGAGAAACTCCGGGCAATGAGCCAGTATGAAATAGAAGATTAGGTACCATAATTGTAGATGGTATCCAGCGTAATCAATAAAAGTATACATGTCTATTACAGGCAAGGGGCACAGCTGCGAGATTGAGATCTGGCTGAGCACAACATATATCACGTTAGCCCAATTACACCCGCCAAGGAACCAATAAAACTGTACTACATCAAAAACAAAATAATAATTAAGATATAGATCAACAATAAAGTTACAAAACACGAGACTCAGTCTTATTTACAAATGACGTAGGCAGTAACGAACTTTAACAGAGCTTCTGTGAGGGAGAGAATTTCTAAACTGCAAGTAATAACTGGAAAATTATCATCAGTCTATGTGCGAGTAATATCTTTCCTTTACCGCAATTTAAATCAACGACATATTTACAATTTACAATTTTGTGAGAATAATTGTAGTATTCCAAATTGACAACGAGAAAGTCTACATTTGGAGTATCCTCTATTTTTGAATCGAAAACTCGTACTTTTATCAAGTTCAATGGCTTTTATTGACAATTATCTGAGTGTTCGGCGATGCCCGGGAATTCATTTACATTAGCCCCCTACGGTAATAAATTCGACAGAAATGTATTGGACAATGTCATTATATTTTCGCCAAGAGCGCCATATCCTAACATAGATTCAGAAAAATACACAGAAAAAATTATTTATATTTATAAGAAGAAGATGCTCTTCGGTTGATAAGCGTAAATTAATATTTGTAGAAACCAATACAGATTTTCCAAAAATAATATTGGGTGTGTTACGTTCGTCAATCATCTGCCCAGTGACTTATAAAACGTATTGCAGATTTATTAACTAATTAAAAGTATCATTACTTATATTATAATATTAGATACATTTAAGAATTATATCACGCATAACATATATTTATTCTCTTTGGTCTGATTAGATTGATACTCTGACGTAGCCTGTCAAACAAGAAATGCTGATTACATACAACTAATATTTTATTTAAATTATGATACTAGTTAACTGTTTTTCACAAACGTCGTCGTCACCGACGTCGTAAGCAATGGACAAACTTCTCACTTGATAGGCTTCGTGAGGGCATAATGCGTACTGTTGTAAGTTCTGTGTGTCATTCGGTTAGGACCTTTGAATGGTATGGGAAATCATAAGGGACAAACATGAAGTCACCGCCTAAAACGTGGGAAGAGGAGATCCTAAATCTGTAAAAGATCTAAAGAATCTTTTTTTGAGGTGAACAGTTAAACACAAACAAAAAATTTCACAGCAATTGGTTGAATAGTTTAGGAACACTTTAGGCCAAACGTTATCACAAACCTTATAAAAAGTGGCAGTGTGTTTGATCAGATACGGACTATAAGAACTGGAGTCCGCCGTATACATTGCCTTTTATTTATATAGATTTACAGTTTCAATCGCAGCTGTCTTTCGAAGCGTGTCAATCTGAATTAAGGTAAAGGGCAATGGCGCTTCTCGTATACTGCTCACAGCAAAGTAAAGCCACAAAAGTTTAAGCGTGAGGAAGACTTCTTTGTAAAACGAAAACATGTTTCTTCTCTTCTCGTGCATACAATTGATTGAACATGCACACTTCACGAATTCACATTTTCGCTATGAATATTAGATATTGTTACCTTGCTATTTTGTACTACATTTATAAATAGGAAACTAAATTAATACAATCCTATAAGATATATTTGGAAAAGAGATAAGTAACCCTCTAAAATCTTATGTTATTAAATAATCCCAGGTCTTTAAAAGTATTTTTGATACGAACACAATTTATCAGGATTTAAAGAAAACCCGGACACTAGAATTAAGTTAATTATGTTAAATAACTGGCAAACTTTGTTTTCCTGCTCTTTTCTTGGTTTGCTTCCAATACGGTTTGAAGTTACTACGGAATGTAAGACTTTTCGTTGTTCAATTCTGCGCACTTCTTAGATTGTGCTATTCTACGAGTTACTCTGTACTACCAAATCTCTTTGGTATTTTTAAGTTCCACATTTAATTTCATACGTGAGTTTTTTTATTTGTTTTTCAGGAATTGCTTATCAAAATGAAAAGTAAGCAAACTCTAGGAAATATGACTCTTAATAAGTGTTTTTTTTGGGTTCCACTTTTATATCTCACAGGTTTATGCGATTGGATGCGATTATAAACAAAACGCTGATGACGTCATAATACGTCACGTATCCAATAAAAAAATATCTATTCTTTTTCTCATAGATAATACGTGGTTTCACTCGCAACCAAATCGACAAATGAATATGGTTCACATACCTTTAACCCAATATATTGAGAAGAATAAATTAAACTTTTTTACAAGATAATACGGATCAAAGTTCTTTGCCAATATATGAAATCAATAGTACGCTTTATTTACTCCAGAATCATCTCCATTCAAATTAAGTCCAACTTTATTTCTGGCCTGAAAACATCCAACATCCTTTTAAATCTTTTCCACGTCGATTTTAGCCAATAATAATCTTTCCAAATCCAAACAAATCCAGCCCAGGACGGCCCCCAGACATGATAACTCTCTTCTCTCCCGCCAAAGACGGTAATCGCTCTTCCTCGTAGGTTCATTTCATTTATCTTTGTAGTTTTCGTAGTCATACTCTAGTGGGATATTTAACTGCATACATCATAATACTAATTATTAATTGTATACTGTATTAAAAAAATATACTTCGAACAGCCAGTAAGTCAGAATTTCCTTCTATTATTAAATGTATTATATACAAGGTTTCGCCAACAAATTGGGAATACTTTATATAAGGACATACGCAATCAAAAATGTGGACGAAACGTACGCGATGTACTGAATAATATGATTTTAAATAAATTCTGACTTATTGGCTGCTTGATGTTCGTTTATTTTACAAATGTCCCGATTAATTTATTACAAAATATTATTAGTTATATAACACAGAGAAAAAAATACGTTCTAGGTTAACGTAACATAGTTTATCTGAAATTTCATGACCCTATCGACAGTTTTCCAAGATAACTTGCCGGCACCGTGTTCAAGAAAACCTTTGAGAGTTTGTCTTTCACGTACTGCATCAATAGTTACGTTATGATTAGCCATTTACGGATACCGATTTTTTAAATGTTTCAGGGACTTTACTATGTCGCGAGGGTAATTTTCATGCAATGCCAAGGGAATGACAGCTGAGCTGTAATATGACGGGACAACCGGAGCACACGCCATCGAGAGGACGCGTTTCTCTAACTTTCCCTTGTATTCTATAGATACGAGATAATATAATCCATCCATAGCTTCATGGCAGCGCATAAATGAACGGTTCGTAGAGTCGAAACAGAACAGTAACTTTCCCGCAAACAAGGGACTACAAGTATGCCAATTGCGGCTCCTTCTTGGGATTCAAGATTCTTCCGGGAGTTCTTTTACGGTGCACGTTCCAGCAATTCTATTGGAATAACGAAACCAGCAGGTCAACACACTTACTGGCTCCTAGGCAGCTGAATATTCAAGTCGACGAAACAAGGCGCAATCCTTTGCACTTTACCTTTGAAACTACGTTCTACAAATTTTACTTCTGAATAAAGTTCTTATCCTAGAGGTTAAAATTTCTAAATGCATATAGTAGCTATCCCTAAAAACTATCATTTCTTAATATACACATCAATGCACTACTGTATTTCATTGGAATGTTTATCATTACAAACTATTCGAATATACATTTGAAGGCACTATGTGAATCTGAGCCGATTGATTCTCGAATGATGTAACCACATGTCTACGATATTATAGTGAAAGTTTAAAATAATTTATTAGTGGCTTTATACCGTTCGATACAACGGACTCGTGTATATATATATATATATATATATCACACGATACAATTATACATGATTCGTAGTCAAGTTCTAGCTTGTTCTATATGCAGCATAATAAAGATAAATTTTAACATCTTTAGTAATTTATTTCAGTTGTACATTCAAAAGTAAAAATGAGTGTAGTGTAGATTGCGGTTAATTTTCAAAGATACGTCGGGGTGATGTTCTCTGAAAAATTTGTAAAAAGACAGTAGATAGTATTTTTTTTACATCGTAGTTCAAGTCATCATGACGACGCTGAGTGTTCAGTTAAATACTGTATTGCCCAAGATTTTAATCGACCTAAAAGGAGCATCCTACACTTGGATGTTAAAAGTAATTTGCGAGACGTGCCCAAACATCCACTTAGCAGAATTCTACGTACTTTGAACAGAAAACTGCAAACACAATTTATTGATTACAATAAGAATGGTACATGTGGATGGCGCCTTCCCATTCATAAAACGTTATCCCCCGCAGCACTGGTCCAGACTGATGCAAGCCAGAGTCACTTTCACCGCCAGACCGCTATATACAGCCGCGTCTTGCGTAACGCCAAGCCAACAATCAGACCAGCATAATATTTTCGGTGTCCGAACGTCCAAATCCTTTCATCCAGAACTGCCCCAATGCAGATAAAGGTGATACTAAGTTCATGCAAACAATATTGGTTTTCATGTACAATTGCCTGGGAAAATAAAAATGAACGACAGTTTTCTCATGAATGAATGACTGCAATGAAATATGACGGGAGCACTGCGTGTTGTGTACAGTAAGATAGCCGCTAATTAAACGATAAACTTGAAGTACGGAAGCTTTTTAGTACGTACATAGTATATAAAACGATGAAATTCCTCAGTTGGAAGGGATCGTTAAACACCAAATAAGGTATTCCAATGCGAAAGGTGATTCCATATGTAAAAATGCATAGACCTCTTTCAAAAGTGTGACAAAGTGGAATATTTCCTCAACTACTTTGTTAATACGTTACGCCGTATCGTTGTTAATTTTTTCTGTCATTTTAACGAGACAATTATTACTTTTTAGCACGTCATTAAAAACATTTAGAGAACACGCCGAATAACAGTTTCCACACGAAGAAAACGTCTATATAGTCCTTGACTACAAGGTCGTGGTAGAGGTCATTAAACGAACAGGATTGTAGTGTATATCGTTGGATGTGTTTCACAGACTGCTAAAACGAGTTAAATTTAAAGTTGTTAACACACAAAAATAAAAATTTATCCAGTAGAGTATAACGGACCTGCAGTCTTCTGTTGCAGACCTTAGACACAGAAAAAAATATATAATCACAGATAACAATACTGTAACGAAATGAAATACCGATATTCTACCACATATGACAGATATTCCCCACGTTGAGAGCCAAAAATCCAATTAACTGGTCTCATGCAGTTTACAGATCCAGCTCAACAGAATAACGTCAAATGCATTCAGCAAATTGATATTATGTTTGCACTTTAAGGCAAACCACAATATGATTCCGCATTATGAAAACGCCTTTAACCAAAAAAAAATTGTTTGCATGCTTCTTTTAATTATTTCTTTACCGATCTGCTGATCAGAAAATCTCAGAAACAATCAAACATCACCACAGAACAATCAGTCTCTTCCAAATCGATGATAACATTCAATAAAATTCAGCCCTTATGAAGTTTTGAATCACTTTAGTACTTAAACTAAAATTTACCTACGTCTAGAGAGCGAACTCTGATTGTTACAGAATACAATACCCAAAGTAAGCAACAAGTATTAGCATAATATCTATCTATCCATCTATCTATTTCTAACACAGCGGCAGCCTTACAGTTGTATTTCAATGGATCTGTCCTTGAGGTTCGGCTTCGAGTAGCACAACTATTAATCTTTGATTGACCGTTTCGATAGACACTGTAATTACAAAGATTATTTTTATACGTCGTAGATTCTGTGAAATGCAACAGTCTTCAAACTCGGAACACCAACAAGTGAATTTCCCATTGTTGGTACTTTATTGCGCGAATGGCAACCAAGAGGTCAAAGTTCTCTTAATCTATACAATTTTTTTTGGAAAGCTCTGGGCTTCATATACGGGGTGGCGTTCGAACACACTTATTCAGATTGTCCCTTATGCGTTCCCATACCATCCTATATCATCCGATTACCCTGAAAGTTTGGTGTATTGTAGTTCTCTGCTTAATAGAAGGTTTCTGTCGATCTTTCGAAGTTCACAAATTAGAGAGCGTGAAAAGCTAAATATTCAACGATGGTTTAATCACGTGCTAAGAGATGACTGTCTAATTACATATTGAAGCGGACTAATATAAATGAATACCCCGGCATTACCGACAGACAGCTGGTTTATAATAATAGTGTAGAAGACCTTAGTATTTTTATCTCGTAAAAAATACTTGAACGTCTTGGCAGAACTAAAGTTACCTTCATTATAAAGAAGTAGCACCTGCAATAAAGCCACACTACAGGCATTTCTAATTTTCAAAAACATGTTTCCCTGACCATTGAATACAATAATATAATATTCCGGCCTTTGTGGTGTAATGGCTACCGTCACTGCCTCGTACTACAGCGGTCCCGAGTTCGATTCCTGGCAAGGGCTTGGGTGTTTGTGTTCGTCTTTCTGTTCTCAAAACGAGTAACCCTCCCAATGAAGATAAGATCCCCAAATTGGTAAATTAATAGCTAATTACCTTAGCTGTTTATGCGACTTAAAATAAAACAAAAATATTAATAATAAGTCGACGTTTTGCCTACTTCGCATGTCAGTCGTATTTTGAACAAGTGGGCGATGAAAGAAGGTCAGTTATAGACACTTAGGGTGAAATTTATTGTTGCCAGTTTCAAAATCGTACAACTTCTTAAACTGGGTAAGATTTGTATTTCGCATGTTCTATTAATACGAGTGAGGGAAACAAATCAAGAGGAACTAGTTAAAAGAAATAGTCGGTTACTTCAAATCATAGAAAGCTGAAAGTGAAGCAAGTGTATGAAAACCAATTTATGGGACTATTTTTTTTAATTTTCTGGCATTATTAACTATTGGAGATGCACAGATGTGTAACGATTTAATGGCAGCGTCTTCAAAAGAGGCCGCGTTTGTTTAGGGGCCCTGCTTATAATTTTCATGTTAAGAGAGGTTGGTCTATTGGAAATAACGGGCCTGGCTTAACTCCCACAACCAAAGCAAGGCCACTTCGACCAGGCGTGGTCAGCCTAACGTCAGGTTCAAGGCCTGTCGAACCGGATGCGGAGCAGCTCGTATTCGATCTGGTTTAGAATTTCCATACGAACAAAAAAGATAAGAAGCGCGACATTCACATTGTACAAGTGTAGCATGTAGCGCATGACGGTAAGAGTCCCATGTAGCTGGAAACTGCGGACCAGTTTCTGGAGGACTATCTCTGCAGACTCACCGGCCTTTCCACAACTACGACAGGAACAACTACATAAGGGTCGGGGAGTAATAGACAAACTATGAACAACAATAAAAATGCTTTACAGTGCGAATCGGGTTGACCGACCTACCTATCTATAAAAAGAATAAGAAGAAACAGGCATACGTTCATGGCATTTATAGATAATGTGAACTGGAACACACTATTAAGGGTTTTGAAGAGGACAGGAATAAAATATCGAAAAAGGTTTATCCATAACCTCCACAGAAGGCAGTCAGCAGTAATTAGAATTGAAGGACAAGAAAACAAAGCAGAAATCAAGAAAGGAGTAAGACAAGGATGCAGTCTGTCGCCCATGCTATTTAACTTATATATAGAACAGGAGATGAATATAGTTGAAAAAGAATATGGAATTGGATATCATACTGCAAGGAGAATAAATAAAAACCAAGGTTTGAAGATGGTACCGTGGTATAAGGAGAGTCCAAAAAAACTTGTAATCCAAAATAAATAGCATGAGCTGTACGAGGATTAATAGATGTAAAACCAAGGTATTGGAGTGTAGAATGGGAAACAGTGGATTAAAAAAGGGTATTACATTGAAAAGGAATATTTTGAAGGAGGTTAAGGAATCTGCTACTTGGACAGCATAATAACAAGGGATGATAAAAGTATAGTAGTCAGAAAGAGTAGGATAGCACAAGCAAGGAAGGCTTTCCCAAAAAAAAGAAGAGAAATTTACTTACATATTCTGCTTAGAACTTCCTCATTAGTGATTCTATCCACCCATCTGATTTTTAGCATGCTCCTATAGCACCACATTATTTTCCTTTCTGGAACTCCAACCGTCCACGTTTCGCACCCATATAACGCCACACACCAAACCAACATTTTTAGCAATGATTTCCTAATATTCACACATATTGCCCATATGTGTGAATATTAGGAAATCATTGCTAAAAATGTAGGTTTGGTGTGTGGCGTTATATGGGTGCGAAACGTGGACGGTTGGAGTTCCAGAAAGGAAAATAATGTGGTGCTATAGGAGCATGCTAAAAATCAGATGGGTGGATAGAATCACTAATGAGGAAGTTCTAAGCAGAATAAGGGAAAATCGAACAATATGGATGACGTTGACGAGGAGAAGTGATAGATCAGGTGGGGTCAAACTTGAACTGCTAGAGATCTACCTCGATATTGTTAGACTCGATCGATCGACTCTAAGAGTCTGCAAGTATATGTGATGCGGGATTGTCGTCTAGGTAGGAAGGGTTATCGTGGCGCAGGTTTAAGTATATTATGTATATGGACGTTGCAGAATTTGATGGCCATCAATTCACGTAGAATTAGTAGGAACAACAAAAATTAGTTTTCTGCAATATACATTTTTTAGACAAGTAGGCTGTAACTTAAAATTAAATGAAAAAACTCGTACTTATTCAAAATATAGTGTTTATTGGTTCTTACAAAACAAACGAGTTCTAGTTTCTAAACCTAACTAAAGAATGACTTTGGATGATGAAGCGTGGTACTGCATGTATTCAGCATAATTTTCATAAAATGGTACGTAATTACCGAGTGCTAATCTCAAGCATGATAACATATGTTCGCAATTAGTCGATTGCGATATTTTGACTTAGTTATCTTTATTACAGAAAATGCAGACTCGCACAAATTAGTTGACCCAAATATTGCCGTCAATTGAAGGGCGATTCGAATATTTATCTTGAGATATACATCTGATATAATCTGCACTATCTCACTTCAACAGAAGATGAGTCCGTGTTAAACTGACTTACTATTTCAGTAGTACATTCCTCAATATTTTACACAAAAAAGGACAACTCATAAAAGATACGATATGTGCCAATTTACTGAAATCATAAAAACGACTTTCGAATTCGTCAAAAATATTTAATGATATACCATCATATATATAAAAATTTAACTAAGGAATCTTTGCTTTCAAAGACGGAAAATGTGTCAGATCCTTTCTTTTCAGTGATTTATCGTAAGTTGCAATTTACTTTTCAATGCGTCTATTGCGCTAAACATCTCAATAATGGATTTTCCTTTACCTTGAAGCTTCACGTTAATGGTGTTTAAATGCATTGTGATGCCTATCAAAATTTGCCAGTATTTTACTGCGACTCAAGCACCTGACGTCCGTGTGAAAAATTAAATCAGTGTGTTCAGAAGATTCACTATCTTCCATCAGCAATTTGAAGATCCTTCGTTGCAAGCTACGGTCACGGGTAGAATTCACAATTTTTATTGTAGTGCCCATAATCTCCTCCATGTTTAGAACTTTTGAACACAAATGAGAAAACGAAGGGAAATCGTCATTAGCTCGACACAACGTCAAAAAACTGACTCCTACTCCCGCAGGCGCAACATTTATTTCGGCGCGGACGAAGTTTCGAATGTTCTCAAGTACCTAAATAACGAATGGTTTATTTGTAAGCGTGCCACCAATACCTCCGCCCGAAGTTTATAGAAAAATCGGCGGGAATCAGAAACGTCGCGAGTCGCGGAGCCGCGTGTTCCTCTGATAAAGCCGCCTTCCGCCGCTAGCAGGGGATTATTACGATAGAAGACATTGATTTGGGGATTATTCTGACCTCACTAAGGATCTACTAAAATAAAATCTGTGACTAGATGTATATCGGTATATTTTTCTCGAGATCGACCGTTTGAGTACCCCTGTGATAGATTAATAGGCCACTTTTTGAGACTTGAGGGTCCTGTAAAATTGACATTAAAGGAATGTGTGTGGGGTAAGAACATAAGTGGGAGACCAAGGATGGAACACGCTAAGAAAATTAGAGAGGATGTGGTGGTTATGCGGAAAAGAAAAGGCTTCCGAAAGATAGGTTATCATGGAGGGTTACATCTGACCAGTTTAGGACTGAATACCACAACAACAAAATCTACACGGAGTTATAAATTATTTCACCTTAAAATCCACGACGCCATAGAAAACGTCGACTGAAACCACAGTTTGGTTTTCTAGAAATAATTTTACATGCATATTTTTCTGTAATAACGATGTGATTTCAAACTCTCGAAACCAAAACGACGGCTTCGGTGCAATGTCCAACGATAACCTACCTAATAATACTAGTCTTATCCTCGCATAAATTTGAAAGACAGTTAAAGTCCTGACAACAAGCGCAATAGTAAAAGATGAACTTTCAACACCAACTTACAAAAATAGAATTGTTTTATTTATATCATTTCCTTGCAGAAGACAACAGTGTTCATTATCAAACAGGTACTTCATACATGTAAAAGTGTTATTCACGCTGAACTAACACGCAACAATATGTAATTAAGTATTCTTCAGTCTCCAAAAAGATGTAAAGAAATACGCGATATACACAAAACCAAACAAAAATTCTGAAATGTCAAATGGTATCGCGGTTCGCAACGCGCTGCTCCTCAGATCTAGTTAGGTAAAAAAATGACACAAGGACGCCAATCAAAACGTAGACAATGAGAGAACAACCTTCCAGTAGAGCGGACAATGCAAAGCATGACACACTAAACTCTTGTGTAACTCGGAGAACAAGCACGGAATAGATAAGTACAAGCACAGGCTCGCGCCAAAACCGTGTTCACCGGGCAAATCAGATCAAGTTTATCGATAAACAGACATGGCCAAACAAAATTAACCAACTTGTTTATAAATTGCGTACAAATTTTTATTATGAGATATTTCGGGTCAGATATGAATCGGCGCCATATAAACGATTTGATACGCGGCCTTTACAAAAGACTCATATCTCTCTAATTCTTAAGACTCTCGAAACTTGTCAAGCAATAACGGGAGGAAATTAATTAATGAACCAAAAGTTATACCCAATTAAATGCAGTAGTATTTAATTGGTCATTAATTTTCTCTTTTATTTTAATCATAAAAATAAAAGACCAGCGACCCAACAAAATATGTTGTATGGTTATAATATATACAAATATAGTTGTGACAGTTAAAGGATACCATTAAATGGCCAATAAAACCTAAGGTAAACCTAGGTAAACCTAAGGTTATTCCCATTCACGGGTAAAAACTAAATATTTTAGGAGGTTACGATCAAACGTGTTAATGTTAGTGTAACAAATATTTCATATTAAACCGCCAGTTCATATGAGAATTATAACGAATTTACTATTTATATGAATATTAATGCTAAAAAAATTTATATTATAAAAGTACTACTTGACATAACTGAAAAGGAAAAGACTTGCTTCAATGTAAGGCGTTAGCGATTTTGATGTAAGGGATACATGTAATTTGTCACACTAGTTATTGAATTGTACTGTCTTTTCCTGAAAATCCGCATTAGATTCTAGTAAATAATTACGATTCATACAAAACCCAAGCCATATTGTTTAGCCTATTGTACTCCTACTGAGTTTCTTGAAACATTTTAAAACGATCACTAAGTCTACCAGCATAATTTTTTATACAGCTGATTCGAATTTTGCAGCATATTCCTTCCTATTTCATTATTATACACCATTTAGGTTTTACCAGGTCTATAAGTCCAATTTTTTTCTGTTTCCTGAAATTTCTGTAAGAAATGTCAACTTCTTCCTAGTGTCGTCACACGCATCCAATATCGAAAATCAACATGAAATACGTCAAATAAGTAATTTTGGAAATTTTGTAGTAAATAAAACTGTAGATCTTTAAGATCATACACTATCGATCGTTAGTTTATTATCTGGGCAAAAACTCCGTGTACGTAGTTTTGTCTTAATGTGATAATATAGAACAAGAGAATGTAAACGACACCAAATTCCTCTCATGTAAACACTCACACATTTAATAATCATTTCGACCTATATGAAGTGAAGATCATGAATTTGCTTAATTTTATGCCTGATGAAATCTAAAATGGAGACGAAACGTCGTATTTGGGTTAATCAAATAGTAATAAAATGAATTCCTGACGTATTGGCCGTCTTTTTCTTTATTTAATTTAGAACAAGCATTGAAAACAGAATGTTACACTTGGAAGACAGTCGTTAGAGATCGGAATAATGACATTAGCAGATTGACAAATATATCAAGCAAAACAAAAAAAAGCGGACGTAAAGTCTCCCGAACCATCGTTAGTGAAGGCTGGATCGGTTTCATGGCCGATGAAGCTTCATGGGCATCATATACAGGTCATTTATCCCATTGAAACTATGCTACCATTAGTGATATGAAAACTGCAATGTATTTCAACCAACCTAACAGCTCAGCATGCAAGTACATCGCCCGCATGAGTCGCAATCGCCTTGTCTTTTCGTGATAGAAAAAATCGGTGAACTTAAATTATGTTCATAATGTCTAAATAGTAGCACTGTGTAGCTCACAGAGTTTGTGTAATTATGTCCCATACCATGGTGAAATACACACCAGGATTAGAATGATTCTTCCAATCTAGAAAATGCTTTCATTAAGAGATTATAACATAGCAGTAGTGTCAACGCGATTTTAGGATTATTCAAACAATGAAGGGCACACACTTTCTCTTGTCTTTTTTTGCGTAATCGCTTTTCAAATTTAAAAAGAATCTCTTACACAATCGTTCTTAGCTGTCATGGTATTATTGCGACGCCTTATAAATAATAGTGAAGAAATTAAACATAACGATATTAATGTTGGTGATATCGAGCATAAGTCAGGCCGATTCCGAGTGAAGCGCAACACAATGCTGCCCGAATATTGGATACTGCCAAACGTAGCCGTGCCAGTCTGAGCTGCACCAGAAGGACATCGAGCTGAAATGTTTACAAAGATAGCCACCATGACGTGTTGAACCCGTGGAACCAGGCACCGATAGATACAGCTTTTTACCGTAACTATGTAGAAAGTATTGCTGTTGCATTGCAATATAACGTATGAACTTCAAAAGCACGTTTCTTTCTGATACAATCAGACAATCTTATATAAGCTGTGCGCGGTTCCAAGGCGTTAAAATTAAATGAAAGATAAATCCAGGTCAAGTAGTGAATATGTAAGGAAAATGCATAAAAATTATGTAAACGACTATTCTATTGTAACAAACTACAACATAAAAATATTTCGATTATTATAGGCCAGTCTCCGATGCATCACGATTTAGTATCTCCAATAGATGCGACCATTGGATTTAATATTTTAAAAATCTCAGTTGCAACATAGGAGCTATTTTCATGCGATTTCCGAATAATTATCTGCAAACTGTATCTTTCTTTTTATTTTGCAGAGAGCAGTACCTCTTCAACGTTTTCGAAGTGGTGGTGTCGACTCTGGAATCGAAGCTGCAGAGAATAGAGAATCTCGACAAGGCAGTAGAACACCTAATGAGACGCGTCGAACTGCTAGATTCCCGCGTCACAGACAACATAGACAAGACAGACTCTGTCATCGCCAGGCTACGCAGCTTAGATCTGAAGCTGTTTGCAGAAAACCCGCAAAGCGAGCACCAGCAGCAGTCACAGCAAGACACGCTAGATTCACGCCTTGTGTCCCTGGACCAGAAGGTCAGCGACATCGACTCCAAGCTGGCTGGGCTCAAAACGCAGTTGGATTCGAACCTGCTGCCGGCCGACGACATTAACGCCGAGGCGAGCGAGAAGAAACCGATCAGCATGAGTCTAGGAGACGTAACTAAGGTGCTGACGGCGGAGGTGGTGACCCGCGTGTCACGAGAGTTGGACGGCCTGCGCACGGCAACGTCCAATGTCGACAGAAAGTTACAGTTCCATATAAACCTGGTGTCCGAAAACCTCGGTAAAGTGCTCACTTTGGTGTCCGACGTTCACGGCGTGGTGGTAGCAGGACAGCAGGGAACGGCGCTCTATTCCAACAGCAGCGTGGCAGGGCTAGACAAGCTCGTCAGGCCACTGCTCAGCGTCTCGGAGAAGATGGACGAAGTGTGGGACGTCGTCGTTGGCACCAAGAGTTCGGTGGACGGGCTCGTCCCCAAATCCGACGAGCTACTCACGCAGACGCAACGTCAAGAAAGAGCAATCAACGACGTACATGCGGACCTTAGATCTAAGACCAACAAGATAATAGCAAATCTGGACCAGGTAAGACGCATACCTAGACTTTCGGCATGAAAAGGGACGAAACGAATTTTGAAACGTGATTCTATTTCAGGTAGAACAGCGGCTGCGGCAAGGAGATCTGATGCGTCCAGTACCGGCAGAGCTGCTGCTGGATCCTACCATCGACCGACTCGTGGAGTACGACCACGCCACCGGCACGGAGCCGCTGCCGCCCCCACCCTCCAGCACCGTCGCCCTCCCGGCTCCCGCCGTGGCCCTCACCACGCTGCCCACCACAACGCCCGGCTCCACCACGCTCAGCCCCGTCACAACCACCACCAGCACCACCGCCGCTTCCAGGGCGGCTGCAAGGAACCGCGGGGTTATCTTCCCCAGCGTCAAAAACAAGCCCATGCCAGCCAACAACACTTTTACCACAGACGTGCTGGCCAGCCTCAAGGACGTCAAGGTAATTCCGGTTTCCCAGCATTTGCTGATAATTATGTGAAATCATTAGACAGTAATTTAATAGGATTTTCGGAAAATATTACAAAATTTTAAAACGAAAAGAAAAAGTTCCACGCCATGAGACTCGGATCATTCTTCGGGGATGAACCTACTAATTCAACCTGTTCAAAATTAGTATGCGTCAGATTTCGCGTCTGAAATATATAGTGTAGTCTGGAGAAGAAGTGAACCTGGGAGTCAGTATTTAGTTGACTGCATGAAAATACCAAGCAGGGAGTTTCAGGTGCCCGATACATAAAAACTGGTTACGAAACAGATAACTTCAAACTGCACGAATGACTGATTTAAATTTTGCTCTTTAATGGTGAGTTTCAAAGGTAAATTTCAACATTATTTTCGGTTTAAAGTTAGAATAGCTATTAAAGCATTAAATATACGAAAGGAATGTCACCTTTAAATATATTAATGGTTATTAATTTTAAGATAAGTCAAAGCAGAAAGAAGTCCATAGAGAACAGCTTTGAACATGTTAATAATTATAATTCTTTTTACTAACAATACGGATTGTCGTATTCTAAAATTTACGAGTATAACGCATTGGAAGTAATTTCCAGTGGAGTATTGGCTATTGGGCTACCTCGATCGCAGCGGTCTTGCTGTCCTGAGTTTGAGACTAAAAAAGAAACTGTTGCAACGGCACTGACTCGGGGGGCTTCAAGTTCGCTTTCTCGCTTCCAACATTTCTTCATCCATCGTCTTCTCTTCTAGTTTCTCTCTTTTTAGAACACGCTTTAAAATATACTTTTCATAAACGGCGGTTAAGCTACGGATACCATTACTCATAAAATTTAACCTCAAGGTTTCGTCTGAGAAGGTATTATGGATTTCTTAAGGGAAGTAAGGGTGGATGGATATCGATCAACGTTTTAATGAAACAGACTGAAAAGATATGTCGAGTAGATCATCGAGAAGGAAGTACTGCCAGTAATATATTTTTTTAATATTTTGATATTCTATATATTAGACGAGGATTCTGTAACATGCAGGTTAATCACTTAAATGTGATAAATTAAACATTGGCTATTCATAACACTGAACAGACATTCGGTCGGTATCGAAAACGTTCACTAAATCAGAAGAAACAGTAGCGCAAAAAAACGAAAACTGAAAATGTCTCAGAAGTAGATATAACAAAAGAATCTTTCAAATTAGAAAGTATTAGTATTTGGGGATATGAGAAACCATATCACAATACATATTAGAATAAAATGTTGAATAACTTTGCAACTTCAATTGCCACTAATAAAAACTAAAGAAAGAAGTTATTAGAATAGGCACAAGTCAGGGAACCAGAGCATCACAGATTACGTAGAGAGGGCGCTGCGTTGGAGAAATGAAACCTCGACTCAGAAAAGCTGTGAATGGAAGACGTCTTTGATCTCACCACCAACACATTTTCCAACCATTAATAATATAAATTTCACTTACAACGCTTTTCGGTGAACCAGTTCTTAAGGGGAAAATTGTTACATAAATAACGCAAATATATTTGTATAAAACTGGATATAAATAAAAACTGTATTTTCTTACACGCAATATGGCCCACCGGCCTCTGTGCCATCACTTTGACAGTTTTTATTCATTTTACATTCTTCTATCCACATCCTTCACTATACGATTCCAAGATTGTTGTGGATATCTTCCGTCACTACCTTCAACCTAGAACATTAGCCCTGGGTGCTTTAGGTATCAAATCCAAGTTTTAAACAAATCTTTTTACACTGTGGTCAGTGAGATGGAAAAGGGAAAGGCAGAGAACCCAAGTGAACCAGCAACCGCAGTATTCGTACAGAGCAACGTGTCGGAGTGCAACACAGACATACGCGGCGGATAAATTAGCAGAGTTTTGCTGAATCGAACGCGGCTTGTTGGCAACAAGATTAATGCCGTATTGTGTAGCTGTAATTAGAGGCTGTCGGGACCACTAAACTGATTGCTCCGCGACTGGCTCTTGCAACACACTTGCAGTAGGACTAGGGCTGGGTGGCCCGTACTACCAGCAACTATTTATACAGCGTCATTACAGTATTAGTGTGTCCTCCATTTAGAAAATGATCAATTTAAATCAATTTCTTTATTAATAATTCGTCTTAATGAAAGACTTCTGGGCGTCGTACAAGTAAAAAAAGATTCTTAAACGTTTCAACATAATTGAATTCTATAATGCATTGTTGTGGACAGCTTAAGTTCTCGTCCTCACGAAGCTGAAAATCATGTTTCCGTGGAAAATATGAACCGAAGCGGAGTTATTTGATAAAGCGTGTCTCCGGAGAACGGAGCGGCACCTGTTGGGGACAGAGAAAGCAAGCCTGGGCGACGCCCACGCAATAAAACGCAATAAAACAAGCACCAGCCAACTGTATCACTTTCGCTTGTTTGAAGTCGGCCGACTCGTAAGTGGGATTAAAATGTTTACTGTTCATTATCTATGGTCGGTCTAGACAAAAATGAAGTTTTCCCACTTATCAAATCTGGCAAAGAGCTAATACTCGAAACAGGGTATTACTTCGAATAGAAACTTTCGTATTACTTTTCTATTTTTTGCCAAGCCGTCATACATTAACCACAGAGTCCTGGTTTGTGCTATTTGTTCACGTTAACTCCATAACAAAAGATCAAATAAGCGGGCTCGATTGTCCGCTAGGTAACGGAGAAATCATTATACTTTTCACTCTCACTCTGAATAGCGAAATGCCATACAAGAAACTGGATTCTGACTTCAAGTAATAGCTTTGACAGTGTGTAGGTTGCAAGTGAAACAAAACTTTTAACCTATATCGGACGTTAGCTTTTTTATGCACCATGCTCACTAGATTGCAGTTGATTTCGGAGCATTTAAAATTTGAAGAAAAACACTCTCCCTTAAAAATATTAGCGAAAAGAAGAAAAAAATTATCTTTCATGTCACTTAAATATTCAAAATCACACCAAAGAAGAAGCATTCCCTTATACGTAACGTTGCGCCAGTATTGCCAAATCGATCTGACGTATAATCATTTTTTTGCACTTTGCTGGATGGCATATAAATTTCTTTGAGTTATAATTCCCGTTATGAGTTCTTCGGCTTATTTTTTTATTAGCCTATGAGAACATTTACAAAAAATTGTGATATTTTTAAAGCGAATCCTCCTAGAGACCGCCATCATCACTACTCTCGATCTGAACCCAGTTCACTTGAATGTTTTAAAGGTGTAACGTTTCTTCTCTTGAGATATAATAAGACGAGGCTACTAATCTCATCACTAGAAACAAAATTATTTACAGCCACTATCGAAATTTGTAAATTATTTTTCTTTTCACATCATGGGCAGAAGGGGGGGGGGAGAGACTCAACATAGTCTACTGAATATTGACATTTAACAGACAGTAAAGTTTCGACAAGATGCGACTTGTCACATCTCACGTGACGCGACCACAATGGCAAAGGACTGTTGGTTACGAGACGTTACTTACAACTGTTAAGGATGAAATGTTACTTAATTACAACAATGTAATAATAAGCCGACATCATTTCACTTAATTTCACTAACACAACTTCACTTTACGCCAAACTTGAACATTTTTGAGATGGTGCATTTCATAACGATTACATTCTGTACTGGGTAGTGGCGTTGTTCCCGGAAACATGAATTAGAGAACAGTGTTACTAGCAAATAATTCAAAGTAAGAAAGCGATAATTAAAGATCAGTTACCAGAAATCAATAAACTGTGGCTCGTTTCGACAAAAACGCATCTTGTTAGATCTACTAAAGATGCTGCTGCGGCCACGAGAGAAACGTGACTGAAATTCGTGAGCGCATTCCGTCGTGACAACAACGGTATCCTTGTATGCGTCTCGACAACGTGAAATCCAACTACATTAATGTTCTGCAGAAGACACTGCAACACTTTTTTCCACATTGTTACTCCTCAAATCTAAGAATTTCATATATACGACAACCACTAAACAGGAAAGCTATTTTTAATGTCACGTCGGAAGTATTGCAAAAATATACGTATTATATCGGAAGTGGGGAACCTTTTTATTATTAGAGGCCACATTTAAATCAGGCAGTAATAAAGAAGGTCGCATACGCTGATATACCTATAAATTGGACTTTTGTGAAACTAATTTTACCCATTTATTGCATTGTATAGATGTATTGCAAAAACCGTTACGTGATTTATTTTTTATTTAACATAACACATTTCAATATAAAATATTTTTGTATTCACGTAAGGGTAGTAACTTGTTATAACATTAATATTTGATTAATTATTTAAAAAAACTATATTTAATTAAAAATAAATTAAAAATCTTTTTAAATACATTGATTCGTAAATAAGAAGTGTAATGGAAAAACAATAATATTAAGTAGTAATAGTAATCATATTCTAGAAGTAAATAAATTTTTATCATTACAAATTAATGTAACATAAAAAATAATAATATTAAGAACACAGCAACAATACGTTAACTAATTTTAAATCCGCTGAAAAATTTAAATTAGTGGGGTATTTGTATTCATTTCTTACTTAGAGGTAATTGAATATTTAGATAAAGCTTCGTAAAGCTTAACATTCATTCATTCATTGATCGTCTGAATGAGCTTATAAATTTTTCGTTCCTAAACTGCTTTTGTCATTACATAAAATAACATGTACTGCCAAAGCAGGAAAGTAAACGGGGTGCATTTTCTCGCAGGCATGCCTTTTTAGCGTGAAAAAGGGATTTAAGATATTATCTTCCCCAACTCAAATAACTACATTTGTAGTTATGTAGGAGCTTTCTTGTTTTTATGTCTTGTAAGGTGAGCCAACGGTGCAGACACCGACGAATAAATGAGTACATTATTACATTTCATGAATTACGGGATATGAAACGGTATGATCTAAAATTGTATTTTGCTGTCTGTCAAGCTGACTTTGTACGTCGAACGTATTTTGATGAAACGTTACATCGGCGTTGCATAGATGGGTGTAAAAACAACGTTCTTAGCGGTATCAAATTGTCACCCGCCCATATAGAGACAAAATAAAGGAAGTTCTAAAACCTGGAAGTTCTTCAAATTAAATGGTCGAACCAATTAAAAAAACTTACATCGTTAAAAAAACAGAGCAAAAAATTCTTTAAATATTATACTTCCGTCACCACCTTTAAAGTAAATTGCGAAAAATCAAAAAAATCGATTTTAAATTCCAGAGATGGCTTAAAAACTGTTGAACGGTTTTTCAGATACGCGGTAAATTATTTTGAAGCTATCAGTTATAAATCAACATTTATAAAATAAAATTTTGAACATTAATGAGTTCAATAAACAGAAAATTTAGAACACATCAAAGACAATAGTGCGATGTATCGTTCCTTTCTTTGCATTCTCTTCAGGGGCAAACATAAATTATTATACATTAAAAATACAAAGAATACAAGATTTTACATAAATAATAATTATAACACAATTATATGAAAATTTATTGAACAGCAAACTAGAAAAATTTTTTTGTTTATATTTCAATAATATGTCTTATAATTGTATTTCCAGTGTAATGTTCGTAAAATATTTTCTTTGTACTTTTAGATTTATAATAATTTGTATTTGTACATGTAGAGGCTCCAATGAACGTCGCGCTATTTTCATTAATATGTTGTATATTTTGTGTCAATTTGTGAGTTGTATTTATTTATTTTCAATGAAGTCATTTAAATATGACTATTAAAACTTAAAACTCAGTCTCCCAATTTACTTCTTCTTTCAAGGGTCACGTGTTGGTAGGTGAGCAACAACTTTGCTGATAAGAAAATGAAAGAAGATAGCTTATAAAATCAATACCAGTGTATTAAATAAAAAAACTTAATATGGAATAATCAATTAGAAGGAAAGCGTTAAAGATTAGAAGAGAAGCGTAAGTTCAGCATATAAATATTATATAATTTTTAAAATCCTTAGAAAAACGGTTACCCACCTAGTTTGAGATTTATACGTAAAAATAATAATTAGATTATTGGTACAGCGTGTACATATTGGGTTATTTAGTTGTCAAAGAGAGCTTGGCGTAACAATAACATCAAAACTTCCAGTTTACCTTACGATCATTTGCAATTTGTTTGTTCCAGGGTTACTCCTGCGTGGACCTGCTCAACGCCGGGATGAGAGACTCCGGAGTGTACTATTTGCAGATTCGAGGCACAACTTACTGGTTCCTTAAAGTCTATTGCGAACAGGAGATAGCTGACGGAGGCTGGACCGTAAGTTCTAAATTATATGCCCTTGATCTCAGCTTCACTTCAGTAAATTATTCAAAGACTAAATACATAAATCCAGTGCTGTGAGAAAGGTTTTTGTCGCATTACTCATCGATAACTCACACGATAACTTGCTGTTGGCCACTCAATACACTATCATTTTATCACTTTATTATATACATGAAATCTGCTTTCTCGTTGTCCAATAGTTCAGGCACAAGACCTCCAGATATTTCACAAGTTCTCAGTTCTTATAAATTCACCACCATCAATTATTACCATCCACACTATATTCACACGTAAAATAAATAAATATAAGTTTAACATTTGTTATGAATTATTAAAAAATAAATCAAACCAAAAAATCACCATAAAAATTGTACATAGTCATGGGACACACTTGGAGGGATGGTACAACTTCTTTATTGATATATATGGTCGGAAGTGACACGTTGAGGCACGAACACAAAACATTAGACATGAAAAGAAAAAAAGAATTGCAGAGTGAGTGCTTCTTTCTTAGAACTATGTTTACGAAAATGCTCAAAATTGGACCAACAACAGGAATGCAAATTAAACAGTGCTATTGGCTATGGGTATATATCACGTTTTTCTATTCATGTCTCATTTTTTTGTGTTCGTGCCTCAACGTGTAACTATGAATCTTATATTCCAAAACAAAAACGGTATCTTTAATAAGCTGTACCACACCTCAAAGCTTGTCCCATGGCCATAGAATTACCCTGTATAACACTTCAGAAGAGGAAGATTCGCAAGTTTTTTCAAAAGTAACAATCAAGCGAGAAATATCTTTAGTAGAATTGTAAAGTGTAACCTAGGAAATTACACTGGTACCAATTACATAGAGGCGAGTTGTGCAATGTTGTCTGAAGTTCGCTGCACGAAGGTTGCGCATTCGAAAACTGGTTTTTCTTTTGCCGACGTTTAATTAACAACATATAACATGGACGATACCTGTATTGCAGACGCATAGCATCAACACACAGGTTCCAGTCAACTCTTATAACGTCTTAGTCTCCAAGTAGTATTTGAAAATTGACTGAAATACAAAAGTACTTAACTGTGTTTACTTACGGACGAGTTGCGATGTAAGTAGCATAATTCATCGACTGTTTTAACTTGATGCACACTTCGGTTCAAATGAATAATAATTAAAGCGCATGATTTTGCGGAAGTTCTACAAGAACATTCAATTGGTCTTATACTTATTTTAATTCCATGTATGCTGGGTCGACCACCAACGTAAAACAGTTAAAAACATAGTAAATTCAACGAGTGCGGGGGTCACTCAGAAAGTGATCTGATTGTTTTCTTTAAAACAAGTAAACGAGTGGAGTGGGTGAAACAAATAATACCTATATTCTAGGTAGTTTGGAAAAACTTTGTTTTCAAAGTTTAACTCCGACAAACGAAAAGAGGAGTTACACTCGAAATTAAGGCTACTCATTAATTTTTAACAGTCGGAAAGACAAATGCGATCAAACATCCATTTCGGATATAGGGAATTCAGGTCGCGAAAACAAACGAAACGAAATAACACAACACAGGATTGAAGTAACGTGAGCTTGCTGACTTTGCCATGATTGTCGAAGTAATTGAAGCAACTCGTTAACACCAAAATCCTCATTTCACGAAGAAAAAGTTTTTCTACCACGACCGCTTGTATAATTTAAAGAAATTGCTTCCTGGACAAATATCTATTTTAAATTAAGTAATAGCAGGGATGAACGTCTATTTTGCGGGGTTGAGAAATTGTATTACGTACACTGAAAATATAAAGAAGCTGAAAAGAAATAAACTGAAGTAAAAGGAGACTACTCTGAAAAATAAAAAATAATTCTGTTAAGAAAAATTTTATCATCTTTTCCAGGGCAACAAGAAATCGAACCTTTGAATTTTTATTGTGAACCCATAAAATTAATTTCTGTTTCTGGTATACGAGCATCGTCAGGGAAGGCACAGTACACATGGAATTCTGGTTCCCCGTTTTGTACCTTGTTTAATTTATTGACCAGTTTCCAATAAAATCTATAAGAAAAAGTCTATTTTATTATTAGTCGATGGCTAATACACGAGCAAAATTCGAAGATAGAATTCACAGATATACCGCGATTGACATCTCCTTATAATTAAATTACGATTTGGTTGTTTGAACGAATATTTATAATTATTTTGTCAATACCATATTAAAACAAGTGAAATTTATCGTTAACGGTAATAAATCAGGATCATCAAATAATCGCCACTGCTACCGTACTTTACTTCTCAAACTTAATCTAGTCTTGAAGCAAGTTTCTTCTCTGCTTCCAAAGTTAAATTACATACATTAAAAGGAAGATACATTTTCTCGTGAGAAAATAATTTTATCCCAGCTACATTGTACATATTTTTACTACAGATCAGAAGAAACATTATTTATGCTGTTAAAAGAAAATAATTATCGTGATAATAATCTCAAAGATTCTACTGTCAGTTACGACAAAAATCTACTTGATCAATACTTGTATGCGAACTTTTACTATTCAAAGCGCAAATAATGATTTAAAACTGTCAACTAATTTTCAAATTCTGTTTTTTGTTGTGGTATTCAGTCCTAAGACTGGTATGATGCAACCCTCCATGCTAACCTATCTTGTGCAAGCTTTTTCATACCCGCATAACTACCACATCCTCTGTAAACTGCTTAGCATATTCCATCCTTGGCGTCCCTCATCTTTTCTTACCTCACACACTTCCCTCTAATGCAAATTTTGCAATACCCTCATATCTCAAAACGTGGTCATCACAAATAAAGACGCAACTTTACAGACATAAAGTCTGATAGGCTTGAGAAAATATGTCTTTAGCTAATTTCAGTCAAAGAGAAAGGATTCGAGTAAGTAAGTATACTTCAAGATTACTGACCCAACACTGATGTAATGAGGACAATTAATTTGTACGTTCTATGAGCACTTAATTATAGTTACAATAGCTAACAGGGTGTCAATAAAATAATGTATTAGTTATAAACGTTAATACTATCAACTTCAAACGTTACACAGTTTCAAGATCACAATTAAAGAGTAACTCAAACAGTTTTAGATAAGCCCATGCTAGAGTACTGCTTTGTTGCTTTCTGTGCACATACCCAAAAAGGCGTCTACTGAGCGTAATGCGTTTTGTGTTCTACAGTTTGCTAAGATTGAATCAGTAACATTAGTTCAACGTACATTTCGCTTAAAGTTTCATTTTGTGTTTCCCATGTGATAATGGGAAATAGTGGCATAACAAAGGGCGTTAGATTGGGAAGGAATATTTTGAAGAAAGTCAAGTAATCCTGCTACTTGAGAAGCATAATAACTAGGGATTGTAGAGGTGTATCAGACATAAAGAGTAGGATAGCACAGGTAAGAAAGGCTTTCGCAAAAAGAGGAATTTATTTACATCTAATATAAGTATAAATATTAGGAAATCATTATTAAAAATGTTTATGGAATATCCACATCAGAATCGATGATTGTATTTTTAATTAACGTTTACTCAAATGCTTTTATGTTTTACTGGCTGTCCACTTTTGCAAATTAACGTAACTTCCAACTATTTCACCGTTTAGGTTAGTTAGGATTTCCCTTCATTTCAGCCTACAATTACAAATACATAAGGAAAAGATAATGTGTGACGTCACACGCGATGTTTTGACTAGCTGATCGTGAAGAGGGAGAGGCGAAAAGGTCTTGTCCGGAAGAAACTCGACCCGTGGGCGCACGTGCGCTAGAAACACGGAGCCTATTGACGATACCGGATTAACTTTAGTTAAAAGAGGCAATATTAAGTTTCAGAACCTCGTGTCAGATAAATATTCCGTCATTACTTAATAAAAAATGTCCAGTAACTTCAGAATGTAAATGCTACTTTGCATTTGTTGTATTCAAATTGCAAATAACTGAACCGTTATGGACTCTACGTCCGCTGTTACAGTACAAAACGGTGTCAGCATGAACACGTGTTAAAATCAGTTTCCGATATCTCTGACTCCCTTCTTCATTTTCCAACATTCTTATACTTTTTTAGTTGCGTGAACACTGAGTGGAACAAAGGATGACTTTGTCAAACAGCGGAATAGGACTAAAGAAACATCAGGAGTGTTACGGTCTCTTTATACAATTGCTATCGTTGTTTAGTCTGCGTTTCACCGACGTGAACGCAATACCCGACACAAGGTAACTACTTAGCAACGAAACTGTAAGTATTGGCGTTTTCAATAAGGACGAGTCTATGTTGCAATGGAATAAAATAAGCAGTGTGTGAAATATTAACGAAATTCGTTAATATCTCTCACAGATCTTGTTTGATTTCATTTCAACATTGACCCGCTCTTATAGAAAACTGCTATGGTAAAAGCTCTCTTGGTGCGATACGAATCGGGGTAAATGGGTAAACGGCGTTACCCGGCTATAAGGCTCACAAATATGTTTGTTAGGCATATAAAATTTTAAACGAAATAAACGCCAAAGCAACGCTAGTGTTCTTCGTAAACAATTATTACTTGAGCTCCGGCATAATTTTACTGAAATTTCAATAATGCATAGCCTACTGCAAAACAGGACGAGAAAGAAATGATGAATTCATTAGTTTTATGTAGTTTCATGAATATTATGGATATAAATGAATATAAATAGGCCTAAATGAAGAAATCTGGGTAGTTTAAAATAATATGCTGTATGGAATCATTTCAATGCAAAATTCAGCGTGTTCAGACACGTAGTATGGATTATACATAAGCTTCAATGTCTGTATTGCTTCAAGTCTTTCGATTACACATAGACACCCCGAATCGATTATTCGAAACAGAATGCTTAGTTCATTTGATGGATTAACGCTTGGATTGGAATGAAACTCGTGCGCTTTATACGTTAGAAAAATTTGGCTGTTTTCATTTCCATTCGTATTGTTGATAATTCTAAAATAATTTCAATTTAATCAAATAGTTGCACCCTTATCTTCAGTTAACACAGTATGCCTGATTATGTGAATGGCTTGATTATCGACTACCCGTGACTCATGTCGGAAATCTCACTTTCGTAAACCACAGGAATGGCGCTGTTTTATGTTGGCTCGCCTTTTCTCCTCGTGTTGTACGAACGTTAAGCACGGCCTACTTGTTCCTCTCTTACGTACTCGGATCAAGCAGCTCAGATGTTTGTAATCTTTCCTACAAATTGTACAGTCAATTGTTGATGCATTGTCCGGAATTCCTGTAAAAGAAAGCATGGATCAAGGAAAGAACGGAAGATTCAATCGTACGATAATCGATAATTCTTGATGACCGATAGTTTGTTACTGTTCAAGTAATCAGTATTGAATGTGCAAGTATTACAAGTTTTATAGAAAAGTATGAGAATTCATACAGGATTTTCTGGTGTACTGGATTCCAATTTGATAATACTTAACATCTCAGGTTTACTCACGCAATTAAAGCTGTCAAAATCTCAGTTTTAATTAACTACGCCTACTCGTAAAACGAGCTTTGATTTTACGAGAGTTCAAGAAGCACCACAAACTTGACTCAATCTTACTGTGGTACGACCAGTCAGCCAAAATACATCACGAGGCAAAGATACTGTGTAAAGAAGGGGAGGTGTATGTATTAGAGTCGAAGACCTTGGGCATACGGAAAGGGTTGTCCGCTGATCCTTACTGAATCAGTCGGCCAACTGCCTCCTAAAAATAGGGTGGAGAACAGAGAAGGGAATGCGGCGGGCCCACAGCAGAATCGTCTCCCGTCATTCAGAAGGGCGTGAGAATAGGATCCAATAGCACCATCTACCTGATGCAAGCTTTCTAAGGTTTTCCCTGCATCTCTATAGGTGAAACACCGGGTAGGATCCTTAAACTATAGACCGGGGGCCCTAGTCAACCATTGGCTACCTTGCTCTACATTCCACATCCCTCCTTTTCAATTTCCTTCCTATGCTATTAAAGGGGAGTTGACAGTTTCAGGATCACTCTCATATAGCCTGTTACTAAAAAAAGGGGGCGGGTCACTCCATTCCTACAAGGAAAACGAATTCCTGAAACCATTCGAAAACTTACAGATAATGAGCACGAAATGTATATTGATGATAATGAAATGCTTTAAGTACAAAATCCAACGACTTTATAATGATATCGAAGTGTGCAAAGTCAAAGAAGGCACTGACCCACAAACACGGGGAAAAATTATGTCCCGTAGCTGTAGGGAAAACTCGTTACTTATACAGAATATACATCAGGATCTTGCTGCTGACACTTTGCGTGAGGAAAATGTTGTATAGAGTATTGTACATTCTACCTAAACATAAAATCGAAGATTGGGGACGAGGTGGTTCCAAGAATCAACTCATGATTTAAACTGAGACATTTTAGGAGCAACTCAAACTGGAACGTTAGAAGTGATCCATCGCTCATTCATCCAGGAATGAGATCTATGGCAAGTCTGCCCTCTGGCCACAGGTCGCGGCACGTAATATATATAATAAGGAAACGTTTGAGCGACATAAAGTGAAAGTACAACCGAATTACAAGAGTAGGTTACGCGTTGATAAAGGTCAAGTAGCATGCTTGTCGATACTTTTCACATTTTTATCAATCGCAAGCAGCTACTTTTCTATGTTGAATTTTTAACAATTATTTCACAATTTGTACACGAATAAAAGAAACATTTTCAAATAATGCATCAAAACAATATTTCAATGCACTTTTTATTAAATTATTGAGAACGGAAACTTTTCTGATCAAAACAGTTGGTTCCTGTGTTCATTATAAATTTCAGATTGTTAATGAATTATCTGCGGCAGTAAATTGTATTGTGACATTTTTTAAAACATTGTTGTTGTGGTATTCAGTCCTAAGATAGGACTGATGCAACTCTATTCTAACAAATCTTGTGCAAGACTTTTCATTTCCGCATAAGTACCACCCTAATCTGCTTGGCGTATTCCATCCATAGCCTCACTCTTCTGTTCTTACACCACACTTTTCCCTCTAATGCTAATTTACAAGACCTTCGTATCTTAAATCTATACCTTCTCTTGGACAACGTCCTTCATATTGTTCGCTCTTCCCCTATTCTGTTAAGAACTTCCTCGTTAGTGATTCTATCCACTCATCTCATTGTCCTACAGCACCACATTTCAAAGGCTTTATTCTTTTCCTTTCTGCAACTCTTATCGTCCATGTTTAGAACCCATATAACGCCACGCTCCATACCAACATTTTTAGAAGTGATTCCCTAATATTCACACTTATATTACCCGTAAGTAAACTTCACTTTTTGCGAAAGCCTTCCTTACCTGTGCTATCCTTTACTTTGTGTCTACTATATCGATGTTTATTATGCTGCCCAAATTACAAATTCCTTAACTTCCCTTTAACACCCTATGTTGTTCCACTGTTTCCCATACTACCTCCATCACCTTCGTTTTCCCTCTGTTAATCCTCATCTTGTACTCTTTCTCCAGGACCATGTTCATGTCATATGTTATGTTTTCCAAGTCTTCTTCTGACTCCCCTAATTCCACAATATCATCAGCAAACCTCAGGGTTTATATTTCTTCTCCTTGCAATATGATTCCTTTTCCATATTCCGTTTTAACTTTATTCATCGCCTGTTCTATATATAAATTAAAGAGTATGAACGACAGACTGTATCCTTGTCTTACTCCTTTTCTGACCTTTCTGGCCCTTTAATTCTAATTACTGCTGACTACCTTCTGCAGAGGTTATTATAAGCCTTCTTTCTCGATATTTTATTCCTGTTCTCTTCAAAATCCTTAATAGTGTATTGTAAATCTAAAAATTCCATGCACGTAGGCTTGTATTTTCTTATCCTGTCGTGTACAATTAGACGTAAAGTCAATATTGCTTCTCTTGTCCTTAGGCCTACATTCTTCCAAAAATCAAACTGAACTTTTCCTAACTCGCATTCTATTTGTTGTTCCATCCTGCTATATACCATTTTCGTTAATATTTTGCATGCACGAAATTCAAACGCTCTCTCATAATTACGATTTAGCTGTTCTTCAGGTACGCCAGTGGTAATGTATTTCCAGATACAATGTACTAAGCTTAAATAGACCCTAATAAATATTCTACTCATGAAAGTTACATTACTGAAGCTCTAAAACTATATTACGCGTATCGTAAAACCGATAATTTGATACATGAATGTTTGCGTGGTCGCGGATCCAGCGGATAGGAGTTTCTTGATGAACCGTGCAGAAATGTCATGGGCGCACACCAGATGGTAGCAGGTGCGCGACTTTACGAGCAACAGATGTTACAGTAGCGAGCGACTCTGGGCAAACTGCTTTATATAAGAGTGCGTGCGAGTGTGAGTGCGTGTGTGAGTGCGAGCGTCTCTCTTTCTGTCTCCCTCCCTCTGTGTAGCTTTCTGCGGAGAAATCTCAGCATCTGGAGCAGCTAGTTATGCGTGGAACGAGCAAATTTTAATATGCTTTACAAACCAGGGTTCTGGTACAAAATCTCGACAGGCACTTTCCAGACTGACCATTGCCTTTTTCCGAAATGGGCGTTTTCCGGAAAGGCTCGCATTTGCCGGACTGTCGTTCATACAAAAATTTCTCGAAACGATAGTCTTTTCGTAGGCTATAGTTTATGTTCTAAAGCGTCTTATAAACCGTCAAGATTTATCATTCGGAAGAGTAAGTTCTTCGTAGTTTAAGAATCTTAAGCAAGTCTACAGCAGCGAAGGCGACGACCAATGTATGCTGATACAGTTCAGCGCCATTCATAATTATATTACTTCAACAATATATATTTAATTGGAAATAAATTAATGAACTTCAAACGTCCGTAATTTTCTCTCCCCCAATTTCGTCTGGTATGTTACAACATTGTGGCGCCTGTATTGAACGTACGTTCAGACTTCTAAGAAAGAGAATTTCGCAAATATTGTTCAACCTAAGCAGTCAATTTCTCTTTAAAAATTTTCTACCCGCCAGATAAATGTACGGATCGCGTACCCAACTAACCTACAGAAGCACGTTTCTTCAGAGATTATAAATTTAATACGGCTGATATATTATTTCTGTTGTATTTTATCTCAAAATGATTCGTAATTTAAATAATAAAACTACTAAATAATAACTAAAAAATAATTTTGAAAACCAAAGATTTCGCTATTCATCTGAACAGAAAACAAAAATTTATAATTTTTATACAACATCTACAGTTCCAATAAATACTCTCTCTCCCTCTCTCTCTGTCTGTGTCCTTCATGCATTACAACACTATTCATCGGAACGCCATGAAACTTTGGGAAGTTGTTAAGTACACTCCAGCGAAGGTATCTGGTATAGTACATCTAACCTACAATAGTAGTTTTTAAACATAAAAAATCAAAAATATTCTTCGGGATAGGTTTTGTGGCCCATACGCGTAGTGAGATCTCCAAAAAGAATTAGGGTTGTCTATACTCTGGATTTAACATTTCGCGCCGAAATGAACCTATCTTTGGTATCGATACGATGCATACGTAAATTGGTTTTATTTTTCGCGTCAGGTAAATTTTAACATTTATTAATTGCTCAACTTTAAAAGCAACTAAAGGAAATATAATCCCAATAAACATAATTGAAGTTTCTCTCTGTCTGGAAGTTTGCCTCGAATTACCTGTTGTTTAGTTATTAGGGCAAAATAAAAAGAGCTATTCATCTAAGTTCCGCGCGAAGTATATATATATATATATATATATAAGCTGCACCCGCGACTTATATATATATAAAATTTGACAACATTAATATTGTATACAAATACCCATTTTATGTTTAAATTAAATATGGAAAAATTTGATACTTCTCAACGTGTAAATCTCCTATGTTTGTATCCATGTTTTCAGCAGGGCTCAAGTCTTTCTTACGGATGAAAACTGCTGTAAGTCAAATAGAATGCGCTTCTACCAATCCTATCTGATGATAGAACAGTCAAATCTATTGAAACGTACGATGCTTTGAAATATCAGCACTTTCTTTCTTCATTTCGCCGGTTTTCAAAATTAACCTTTAAATCATATATAATGTAAATGAATTATAAATATTAAAAATATGAAATGCATTACGTTTCGTTGCTAATTTGTGACTTCAGGTAAACTAAAATGAAAATCACAATGGATTATATCAGGTAATATGCTACGAAAAAAAATTAAACAGCATAAATGATTGCCAAATTTAGCAGTGACGGAACTCACTCCTTCGGCCGAAACGCAAATCCTGTTTGTAAGGATCGGACATTACATCTTTTAAATAAAATAAAAAACTGGCAAAGAGGCTGCTATAATTAATTTAATTGTTTATTTAAATTACAGATAAACTACTTATTAATATATAATGTAGTTCTATAATTTAAATTATGACTGATAAAAACCTTTGGGGACTGAACATCAATGTCTCAAAAAAATAATAGTTTATCGCAACAGTGGGGTAGCTAAAATGTCATAAATATATTGTCACATATTCTATGACTATATGTCAATGTGATTCGCGAACTTATGTTTCTGAGCGGAAACTGAAAAAAGTAACTGCAAAATTTTAGCTACTCTAAATCTTAGGACGTATTCTTTTTTTACTCTTTTTTTAAGCTCATATATTGCATTTTACACTTCATCATTTAAACACGTCACTCACGCAGATTATTTTAGCCTTCCTGAAAAAACAATCCTGTCATATGGCAAGTTTCCAAACTAATCTTAAAATCATAAATTGTAGCAAGTATTTACCAAATACCAGATGATTAAATATATGAAATGTGGACCTTTTTGTCTTTATATATGTACTTCTGTATGTTACCAGCTGTATGTTATAATTCGAAGAAGAGATTACGAAACAATAGTTTTATGTATGTTAAATACTAAAAAGTGACCTTAAATGGAATCACGTTTTGCAGACTAATGGGCGATTTAAACCGAAAAATTAGGTGACGGAGAATTATGCTGAAATCGCCGCGTGTAATGATTATCTAGGAATCGTGAGTCCGACGCTCGAGGACTCGGATTGTTTAATTACAGTTCTGTGGGGCTATGGCTATACCACCAGGACTTTCTAAGCGGCAATATGCGGTGTTTCAATTAGGCGCGCTTTCACGGACCATGACTCCGACACCACTTCCCAGGCCCGCTTCAATTCGCACAAACGGCCAACGAGCGTTAAAAATCATTACAATCAATTCAAATTATCTTCTTTGTAAAAGGAGAATGTGTTCAATTTTACCGGAAACAATGTTCAGTGTTTGTTTTAGAGGATCTACAGTTGAAGTTTAAATACGGTTGTTCGAACCTTACTATGAACTGAAGCATATGAATAAACAACAGCGTGTTGTTTTCCTCCTTTCGAATGGCATAGGTAGGTTTTTTTTCTGAAGGAGCCGGTATATACACTACCGGGTTCAAACCAGACCAACATCTGTCAGCGACAGATGGGACGCCTAATTCGCAGCCAATAGAGACGATAAACGTCAACTTATGAAATGTAGCAGAGAAAAAGCAACCTCGATGTAGACCTTCCGTGGTTCGCATTTCCGTTTCTATTGCCAACAATGCAGTCATTGTTCAAATTACTTTATAGACTCATACGAGCCACCAAAAAAGATATCTTAAATCTGCAATAATTTTCTTAAAATTAATCAATTCTCGTCCATACTTCAATCACATTCAAGTACAATACTTGGATTGAAAATAAAAGGTAACTGACTGCAGCTGTAAACAAAACTTCATATATTTTCGATTTCTTGAAGATTTGAAGTTAACAGGCAAAAATATGTTAAGCCTGAAACACATATAGGGAATCTTGGATTCAAAAAAATTACTTTATCCTATTTTGAAATTAAAAACATATGGGTGAAGCCTCCAAACGTATTCCAGTATATTTTATGACAAGGCAAAAAGTTAGCACTTGAAACTGGAAACATTTCCCGGAAACAGCTTGTTTTCACGCGCGTGGCTCCCAACTTTCACTCAGAAAACTATGATCTCCGAGTTACCAGACTTGTAAGATTATATGAAGTATAAAGACTCTTAAATTGGTGACAGATGGCATACCATACTCTGATTTAGTCCATATCTAGACTAGTCTCTGGACATAAATCCTCAACAAACATTCCTCCAGGCGGAGAACCGATCACAGCTATTACCCATTTTTAAACATGCAAAACGCAAATAGAATTCAATCCGACTGTACATCATCTAAGGCAGAGGTGGCAAACCGTGGTGCTTTGGACGATTAAAAGTGGCGAATTGCATCCATGAGGCATTTACATTATTAGAAAGCATTACGAAGTTAGATATGCATTATAAATAAATACAATGAATGTCCAAAAGTCGGAAATAAAAGAATTTAATAAACTTTCTTCTGGCAAACAGAGAGAACGACAATTCCAAGTCCCAAGTTGATATCATTCTCAGTGCCAAAAACTGTAGTCTACAGTTATTACCACATCATGAAGCCCTCTCGCACAAGAACATCATTCTTGACTTTAGTAAATTGGTTCTTCATTATACTGGCGTAAATTAATTAATTTCATTGCGTCAAAACAATTACCCGTGACGTAATCTAATTTCAAGAAGCGTCATTAGTGAAAGCAAGTTCATACTGTAATTATTGCCGCAACACCTTATTGGGTTCCTTGGAAGAAAGATCTGCTTGCAGAAGACGACCTATGTAGGAAGTATCGGGCCCTTCTCTGAGAATAATTTTCGGAGCCACATTAACATTTAAGCGTTCGACGAACTATTTTAATGGCCTTTCTAGTTACAAAACTTCCGATTTAATTCGCAGCCAACACGGTTCACAAGCATGACTTTGCATGAAATTTTATTTTCGAAATATAAAATAAGCAGAAATCCATAAATACGAATACATTATCATTAGAATGAAATGGCTTTATGAAACCCTAAATGTAATATTCTAGCCGGGATTGGAGGGACAATCCTTGGCCTCGAGCTTGCTCCAAAACTGAAATTTATGTCTCAATATGAAATCAGATTGATAAAATCGTTGAGATAGGAACTCTATCGAAGTTGATAATAGGCGGTTAAGAGAGCAATAACTTAATTAGGTGAACACAAGAATTTCAGGGCGTCACAAATCCCCGGCGATGCTTTCTCAATGAAATACAAAAAATGGTCCCTTTCGAAGACGAAGTACTTATAAATGGAGTTGTTGCTTCTTACTCTGCGTTGGTACTGATCCTCTTTTCAAAAGTTGGACGAAACATAGTTTACGGCTAGGAATACGAGTTTACGCGCCATTACATATTGTTTCACACGCGAAGTAAATCTAAGAGAGAAGGGCGAGATGATCTTTCTGTTCCTAAATCGGCCAATGACACTACCAACTACGAAATCATCGACCCTTCACTGCAGTTGACTAGCAAATATCGTAACTGATATAAAAACGGAGTTTCGAGTGAAAGATTAGATGTCATTAGCAAATGAGTGAAATGACTTTTAAAAAACTTTACTTTCTTCTGATATGAGAAATGATCCTCGCCGCTGGATTCTGCATCACGTAACAAAATGCAATTTCTTTATGATCAATGTTTTAGTTCGGTTTTGGCAAAGACTTTTCACAATAATTGGCAGTGGTATCTCGTGCGGAAAGTTTCCTGGCTCGGTATTGTGATTAAGAAAGGCGGCCGCAGAGAGATAGAATCGAGCTGTTACTCAACTGCAGCTCGCAGGTTCACCCCAGCGGCCCTTCGCTAACGACTCCTTTCGCGTGCTCCCTTCTGCTTACATAAACAATAGCGCTTAAAACTTCAACCTCTCTCAAGAGGTCCCTAGTATTTACTTCAAATAATAACTAAACGCATGCCCATAAAAACTAAATACGGCACTACTGTAGTGTAAATATAATGTTACTCGATTTACATTGTCATTATCGATATTGAGTTTTCAACAAAAATTTGAAACTGGATGATATATACTCGCAAGTGTTCAACTAATTATAATATTAGAGGCGATTTAAACTGCAAATTGGCAGTCCGCTGTATGATGGAGCCCTCAACGGCTTCTGTGGATCACTGGTCGTCATACTCAAAGGTAATGAGCGAGCATCATTACTTGAATTATAGTTATAAAAAAATCGAAGAGGAACAGAACAGATTACAATTATGTGGCCCAAAAAGTTTTTTTCCTCGGTCGTTTTACATGAGAATGACGTAAACTATTAAGTAATTTTCAATGAGCTCACGGAAAAAGGCCGGGGAAATGTCTACCAAAGTAATATATGTAAATATTTTCAAGCGGTAAATATTTTGCAAAAGCCTTTCTTGCATGTTCTATCTTTCTACCATCCCTAATTATTATGCTGCCCAAGAAGCATAATTCCCTAACTTCCTTCAAAATATCCCTTCCCAATCTGTTATTCCGCCGTTTCCCATATTAAACTTCAATACCTTGGATTTTCCTTTATTAATCCTCATGTACTACTATTCCTCCAGGATCATGTTCATGCAATTTATTTTAGTTTCTAAGCCCTTTTTTGACCAAGATTTAATCTGCAAACCTTAGGGTTTTTATTTCTTCTCCTTGCAGTATGATTCCCATTTTAATATTCTTTTGTAATTGTCTTCATCACGTTTTCTATACATAAGTTAAACAGCATGGGGGAAAGACTGCATCATTGCCTCACTCCTTTCTTGATTTCTAGGTTCTTTTCTTCCCTACAAATCTAATTACTACTGACTGTTTTCTGTGGAGGTTATGGATAACTCTTCTTTCTCAATATTTTATTTCTGTCATTTTCTAAATCCTTAGTAGTGTGTCCCACTTTACATTACCAAAGGCTTTCTGAACCTACAAATTCCATGAATGTAGGGCTGTTTTTCTTATCCTGTCTTCTATAATTAGACACAGAGTCAAAATTGCTCTCTTGTCCCTATATACTTCCAAAAATTTAACAGATCGCCGAACTCGTATTGTATTTGACATTCCATCGTCCTACGTACTATTTTTGTTAATATTTTGCATTGTCCTATGCCGTTAAAATCTATCAGTCCCAATATTTTCGGTATAGGTATACTTATGTTGTCACTAAATTCTTCTGGCATTCTTTCTGTTTTGTACATCGACATGATATACATGCCTGATGATTTTAATGTTATTAATTCCAGGCGCTTTACCATTCCTCAGATGTCAGCGCCCTGTCAAACTCTGACCTTAAAATTTTGTCTCTCAATTCTTCAACATTCTCTTATTTTTCTGTTACTGACTGATCTAGATTTCCACCGTGATACAGCTCTTCTAGATATTCCTTTTATCTTTCCGCCTTTTATTATTTATATAATTGGCTTCCCATCTGCTCTCTGGATGTACTTGATAATATTTTTCCTCTCTCCGAATGTTTATTTGTTTTTCCTATATGTAGCATCTATCTTCCCTTTCACCATGAAACATTCAAACGCTCAAATCTCTTTGGCTGCTTTGCACTTCCTATCTATCTCATTCTTTGGGTGTCTGTACTGCTCTTCACAATTTTCATCTCTTACGTTTATATATTTATGCCTTTCATAAATTTATTATTTTTTGTGTTATCCATGCCTTTCTATTGGTCTGAGCTACTCACCCTACTTTTTTCATTGGCTGCTTTAGTCATTTCTTCCTTCAAGAGTGCCCATCTACTTTCTTTGCTACTCTTCATTTCTTCTTTGAAATACTGACGCACCTCCCGTTGTTTCAGTTTTTTTTTTAAATTCCCATCTCTGTATTTTAATTCCCTTCCTGAGTTTCTTCATTTTTAGTCTGCATTTCATAATCAACTGATTATGGTCAGATTTCGCTTCTGCTCCTGGGTAGGATTCGCAGTCCTGCATCCGATTCCTACATGTAAGACTCTTTAACTGTAGTAGAGAAATTCCAGATGTAAAATATGGCACAAAATTAGTATCAAACATTATCTAGATAAGCTAAATTGATGATTGTTTTGCATAATAGTTGTGAATTTACTACAAACTTCAAAACAACCAACCTGATAGTATTCTCAAGCAAGTTTGAATTCAGCACAAAAATTACTTCCTGAATTTGTTCTGGTTGAGAGAAAAACAATGATTTTGTAGAATAGTGTTACTGAAAAATGTCATGATTTGTTGATTAATCTATAACCAACGGAATCAAGTGGAATAATGACAGAAAGTTAACTATAAAATCCAAACTACCATCAAAATTCATCTAGAAGTGTAAAGAATATACTAACTAAAACACTGGTATGTATGGCCTCAAAAGTTAAATCATTATTGGCAACAGAAGATTGTCACATTTTTAATTTCAGGTAATACAACGAAGAGATGACTTTGGTGATCCACGGGAGAATTTTAATCGTGACTGGGCAGACTACAAAAACGGCTTCGGTGACCCGGCCAAGGAGCTTTGGATGGGGAATGAGAACATCTACATGCTCACCAACAATGAGGACTACATGCTACGTGTGGAATTAGAAGATTTCGAGGGCAACAAAAGGTAAGTTCCCAGTAACATTACCCTGAAAACTGGAGAGTATGTTAAGTACATGTGGTTGCAATGAGGCCATTTAAAAAGTGATTATTTCAATGTAATCAGTGAAACCATGCTATACTGTTAAACATGAAGAAATACAAAAAAAAATTAAAATGTTCAAAAAATTAACGTTTTTATAAATTGGACAAGGTTGGGATAAATATCATCCATACATTCAATACAAATATTGTAATGTAACCACAAAATTGTTTTCATACGATATACAAATATTTAAATCAATATCTATCAACATAAAATTTTAACGGAATATTAATGACATTGTGCTGAACATTAAAATCTACTTCGAATAGCAGCTTCAAAACTAATATAATATTTTATAGTTGGAATAAATTTGACTTCAGAACAGCATGGTTTCTTTCAGGAAGCATGAAATCAGAGAATCATTGTTAAAGACATTCATATCACCAGATTCTTGAACTTTATATTCAATCTATTCACCAGAAAAATCTACATTCTCTAGTATCAGATTATTTTTTCACATTTTGTGCGAATGGTATGCTTTATTTGTGATTAGTCTGTATACTAAAATGGACTGTATGTGTATGTTTGTTGCATACACAAACCTAAAAGCATGGAGTGATTTTCACCAAATTTTGTGTATGTGTTCTTTGCTATCCAGAAATCAGCACTGTTGGGATAAACAACTTTCACTCCTAAGGGCACGGGTAGAGAGGATGATTTTTTTAAAAATATTAATTGTTGCCAAATGTAGGCTACTGAGTTATGTAGCTCAAATATGTCTTCCAGCATCTGATTTAAATTGCAGTTCTGGCCCCAACAGAGGGATGGAGTGTGTGAAAAATTTTAAATATGAAAAATTAACAGATATTTGAGTTGAATAAATACGTTTCCCCTTAAATTCCTTTGATACTTCTTCCTGCGACATTTGTTGTGTATAATTTTAACCCACATAGAAATAACAAGAAATCAAAAGATATTTGCACTGAAATCATGGTTATGGAAATCACAGAGTTTCATTCTCAAATTAAGTTGCAGTTCAACCCCTAAGATGGAAGTGGTAGGAGGTAAAGTGAGGTACAACGCACAATATTAAATGGATGCTGCAATTTTGATCACATTTTGTGTGATTATACCTCATGAAGCAAAACCAAACACCATGGGAGCACAACTTGCCACTATTTGGAATGAAGGAGGTGGAAATTTTAAAGACTATAGAAACATCTGATATTTTAATCTAATAAGTATATTTTCAGGTCAGATCCTTTCATAGCATTGTCCTAGATTCGTTTGGTGTATGATCTCAACCCCACTCAGAATGGGAGCATCCACAAAAAAATTGAGATTTGTGTCGATGGATAAGAGTTGTCGAGTTTAATTCTGATAATCAACAAGTAACTTAAATTGTACTTCAATCTTCAAGCACAGAATATGTTAGCATGGAGGGTTGCATCAGACTAGGAGTGGTGGGGGTTGAATAATCTTACTTTGATGTGTATTGCAACTTAAATTGTACTTCAGACCCAAGGTGAGGATGGGGAAAAGGGCGGAAGGGGACGAAAATCAATAAGACAAAATCAACTGAGTTTCATATCAACTTTTGGATTATGGAAGATGCTGAGCTCAATTCTGAAATTCAACATGCAACTTAAATCATATTTCAGTCCCAAAGAAAAGGGGGGAGTATGCAGATGGCAGTGAAAGTCAACAACATAAAATCAACGCAAATTCCTGACAGTCCCGCAGTTATGGATGACGTTTAGTCAAATTTTGGCATTCATCGTGCAACTTAATTCAAATTTCATTGTGGGTGAGGGTATAGGTGGAATAGCATAAAATGTAATTACCCTCAAATTATGTGTTCTGATTTTCGGGAATTCATTTAGTTTCAGTTTAACTTTTGAAATTTGTTTTAAGTTGAATTTCAGCAATTAGAAGTGGATTAATTTCAATCAAATTTTGTTCATATGTCACATGTGGCTCTGTTTGAATGAGGATGGGTAAAACAACCCCTAGCACATGCATGGGTGTGGGTCAGGTGCATATTTTAATGTCTTCAGATACCAGAGCACAATTACTCTTCCTTAAGGAACCATGAGTATTTCTTAATCTTTTAGGATTCCAGAAATATATTATTATATGACGGTACTGGTAGCTATTCCCACTCTTAATGTACCCAGAGTATTTTTGACTCGCCAGATTCTGGGAATATACTGGATACTGGGAGTATTTTTGACTCACCAGATTCAGGGAGTATATTGGATACTGGGAATATTTTCACCTCTTACTGTTGTGGAGAATTAAATGAACTGGCTTAATAGACAAACTTAAGTTACTAATAGATTTCTTGACTATGTTATGGTACTGTAAGTAACCACATAGATTGTGGTGAAATTAAAATTCCAATTTTGGTTATCAGGCGTAAAAAAGTAAAAGTTGAAATATTGACACTCTCAATGCCACTTTAATCATGAATTGACCAAGAATAAAATACTGTACCAGAAAATATAAATAAATACCCAGACAATAACAGTTAGTCAGATAGTTTTAAATAAAATTTAGTTTGGCAAAAATAATCAATTATCCATATATAATTCAAATTACTTTATTGCATTATTTATTCTATGCTTGACATGTGTATTTCCTTGTGCATGATTCCATGCCTTACATATGATTCAAAGAGCGAATTTCCTGCCTTTCTCCCAAATATTTCTATCCAATTATCAAATGAGTGACTATGTCACTTATCCCATATATATATATAGATTATTTTATTCAAATTTTTAATTTGCTTCTATTCACACAAATATTTTAAAACAATGATTACGTGGAACTTGAAAATAAAGATATAGTTAATAATACATCTGGATTAATTCTACAATATTTTATGTCAGCTTTATTTAAACACTTTACTACCATACAACTTTGAATGTATAAATATTAAGAATCTCTTTGAGTGTTATAAAACTGTTAACAAACAAGTTTGATATTAGTTAAGGATTTACATGTTATCAATAAATGATACTTGTTTTTTGTTTACTTTCATTCACACAATAGGTATGCTCAGTATTCCCACTTCAAAATCTATTCAGAGGCTGAATACTACAAGCTGGAAATAGATGGATATGAAGGCAATGCTGGTGATTCACTGAACGATCCATGGTATGGTAGTAACAACAGTCCCTTCTCAACATACAACAGGTAATAACATTTAAAACTAGAATTAATAAACTGATTTCAATAAAAAAAAGTGAAATACACATTTTAATTTAGTGTTTGGTACTTAAAGATATTAAACCCATGTCACAAAAATTATATGTTCTATGCATTTCATGCAAAAATAATAATAATCTTCAACTAATATTAAGCCGATGGTATGTAACACAAGTGCAGTTAATCGTCCATAATTAATAAATATATTTAAAAGAAACGTTAGTTTTTATTTTAAAAAGTTATTCACAATTAAATACTCTATGCATACACTAATGAGTATGGAATTTATTTTAATATAAATTATAAAGAAAATATGTATGTCAGGTTAAAATGTAATAAAGAATATAATTTTTGAATAAAACTGATTAAGTAAATTATTCTCTTACAGGGACAATGACCGATCCAGCTTGAACTGTGCATCAATGCTAAAGGGCGGATGGTGGTGGAAATCTTGTGGAAGAGGTTTAAACGGATTATATTTAAATGATCCACAGGATCTAACAGCAAGACAAGGTAAATTGATTTTGTACATACATGGAATTACCTGAAATTGATAGTGTGCATCAACTAGCTAAAATTGGACATACGAACAGCGTGACAGCCAGCAACTCAGAGGAAATGAGCAATTGGCTACCAAGCATTAGGGTAGGGACATCCTCTGTCCAAAGAAGTGAGCTTAGGCTCTCAAAAATTCACTTATTCGTGCTTTCTTACAGTCGACATCTCCTATATATTTAAAGTGCGTCAATAACGATTTTCTGTCTCTTTCCTATTCAATTCATATACAGTGTGTGTATGTATGTATAAGCTAGCAGAGCAGCAAATTTTCGCTGCTCAGTCATCGGCTAACCGATCACTGGAAATGTCTTCCTAACTTTCTGATGAAGGGAGCGGTGCCTCATGAACCTCAGGGAGTCACCTTCTTTCTATCTCTCTGTCCTTTCCCCATTAATTACATAATTATATATATATGGAACACTCCTATAGAAAAAAACTCAATTAGTTGGATAAGCTGATGATATTAATTTGATGGGGAGAACAACAAGAACAGTCAAAGAAGTGTTTGAAGACCTGAGTAGAGAAGGTAACGATATTCGACTTACAATCGATGAACAAAAGACAAAGGTAATGATACAGGCAAGGAAAAGGAAGTACATACACAAATAGCTATTACCAGAAGGATCTAAAGTAGAAACTGTGCATGAGTTTAAATACCTTGGGGTACGCTTAACCAACAATAACAATGAAATGACAAATACAGGCTTCCAACAGAGCATATTTCTCAGTAATCTCTCTTTTCAGAAAACTGCACATAAGTGTAGATAATGCATTGTTATGTATGGAAGTGAAATGTGGGCCTTTTCAACGAAAGCCACAGAAATGATTGATTCCTTTGAAAGACGAATCAGAAGGAGAATTTATGGACCTGTATGCATGCAAGGAGTATGGAGAATTAGGTACAACAATGAACTACACACTTTATATGGAGAGATTCTTCTACAGCATGTCAGAGACTTAAATGGGCTGGTTATCTAATACTTTCAGAAGACTTCAGAGGAGGAAGGCTAGAGGGTAGATGTGAGGATGGAGTATGCCTGGGGAGGCCATTGCCCAAGGACAGGCTGATGTGCCTCAGAAGAACAAGAGTATCATCACTGATAATCTTAATATATTGACAAAAGACACATACAATCTGATATAATCAGATGTAAATTCATTTAAAATTTTCAAAGAGAACCACCTCCTTCACGAGAGAAAGGTACACATTCCAAATGGCAGCTGGCAGTCTGAACGTGTCTCCTCCTCTCCTGATGGAGGTAGTTGCCCCCAAAAATTTAAAACCAACCTACCCCACAATGGTAATGCTAGTATGCCACAACATATAATCAAATTTGATAAATAATTAAAATTAATACTAAGGTTTAATTTTCAACCAAAAATAAAAGTGTTAGTAGTCTAGCCAATAAGTAATTATTTGTTTCAGGAATTGTGTGGTTCCGTTGGCGAGGGTGGGACTACACCTTAAAAAAGGCTGTCATGATGATCAAACCAAGAGGAAGTATAGCTACATCAGCATAAGGATAACTCCTCGTCCAAATGGAATTGTTAAATGTTCAAAATTACTATCCATAAATGATTCACTCTTGCATTCCAGAAGTAACTACTGTAATTACATATAGTAAATTATTAACATGGAATGTAGTGAATGAGAGGAAAATTGTCATGACTAATGTGGTCAGTGAAATTTTAATTTATAGAGGCTAATGGGACAACAAATGCAATTTAAAACAATACTCCCATTATAAAAAGTATTACAAATGTATATAGAAAGTGCTATGACATTATTGCTGTGTAACTTTATTTAACTACAATTGTTATAATTTCATAAAAATGAATGTTGTTGTTTTTAGTGAGTGTTGAAAACACCAGAGAAAACTTTTGGGTCATAGTATACACTATCGTAAGTTATACGGATTTCTTAAATAGTTAAGACATTGCTATTTCCCAAAGGTTTTTTTCTGGCCCATATCAAGGACATCTTATGAGAACCAGTATTACTTTTTCTCTTCTTTCAATGAATGAGCATGTGGACTTTGAATAGCAATCCTACTTCTAATTAAGGAAATGAATATACAGAAGAAATGTAACCACTTCAAAAGATTTATTTAAGTATAAAAAGAGGACAAAAATGTTTGTGTAAAAACAGTAACATCTGGACCCTTATTTAAAATTTCACAATAATAAAAGAAGCTCAAATGATTTTTAGCAAGGAAAACAGCTTAACACTCACCTATCCCTTGACCTATTACCTAAATCTTCCATCACTCAGAATTGGTGAGGGCCTTGTAGACTTTAGGGCTACTTACTTTGAACTTTCACAAACCTTTTTTCAACGATTTGTGGTTGTTGTACATATGTAAGTTGTATAAAGTAAAATTGTGTTTTTTTTTTAATTGTGTTATTATTACAAACCTTCTCTCCTTTCTGGTTTTCTTTTCTTCTTGGCAGAACGCTGAAGATTAGAGTCAGCCACATCAATCTGAAAAGAAAAAGAAGATAAAAAATTCATAGATATAACTATAAATTATTATGATGAAAAAAAATTGTTGCTTTCATAATATGAAATATCAAATTCAATGATTCTGTGATATTTCTAGGTTGTGAAGTGATAGATTAGAAATTTGTAGTTGCCTGTGTGACAGGCATATAAATGGGAAGGAGAGATTTAGTCCAAACATAGATCCTATACAGATCAGATGGTGGAGTTTATGCCCAGTAAGCAGAGACCCTGGTTCAACTCCCACTTCAATTGACATTTTTCCTTGCTGGAAATTGATACTTTATAAATTATGTTTGTATAAATAAAGTGAAACTTTTCTAATGGAAATTTATGAACTGATTTCAATTAGTTCCTCAATATTTACTTTTAAATGGAGTATATTTAAGCAATTCTTAAACTTATAACTATACTATTGGCTTAAAGAGGATTTTTATGTTGTATGTTCATAGCAAAGTGATCATTTGAGTACCACAACGCATTATCATACAAAAAAATACTACAAATTATACTCTAAGTAAATATGAATTATCTGCATATTTATACAAAGGAGAAAAAGTAAATAGTCAAGTGATTCAAAATACATTTTAGGAAATTTCATGACAATCCCTCTGATAATAACAATTAGTTTTCACTGCCATAAATATGATTGGACAGTCTAAAAGTCTCATTTGAATTTTGGTCATTTCTAAGCCCATCTGCACTGCAGAGTTATATAGGTCACTGAAGAGAGAAATATCATATTGAAGTATGGCTAAATGTGTTTGTATGTATTACATACTGCAGACAAACTTAAATAAGTAGATGAACTTCAGCCAAACTTCATAAAACATCACACAATGTGGAAAAAAACACTTTGGAAGTATGACACCTCTAGGATTTTGGTAAAAGAGTGTCTTTCTTTAACAAAATCAAATTGTGGGGCAACTGACATAAGCGTTGAATTAACAGTTTTCAAGATGGTTGAGAGTAATAGTGTCAATACTGATGTGGTCACTGTCTAATTTCAAACTCTAACAGCACGAGAGAGGAGCACCCCTATAATGGTGGATGGGCATGGGTGATACAATAATAATTCAAAGCAACAAGATTGCCGTCGATTTCACTTTTCTAAATGTGGATGGGCATGGGTGATACAATAATAATTCAAAGCAACAAGATTGCTGTCAATTTCACTTTTCTACGGCTTGCAGATTAAATACTGACATTCACTATGCCAGTTAACTTTGAATAAATTCCCTTAAACATTATCAGTGTTAATGGGGAGAAGGGGGAAATGGAACTAAGCGACCCATTTTACAGTTAAATCAATAGTTTTCAGTCCAGATTTAAATAAATCCGATCAATTTTCAATTTTATAATCATTGTTGCTTTTATGTTCTATTTTTTTCAACAAATAATAAAATAATAAAACTGCACCATACACATTGACATATTCAATTATCTTGAAGTGATTTAAACATGTTAATAAGTATAATGTAGTTTTAATTTTTTACAGTTCATTAGTTATTAAAAACTGGCAATGAAAATGGGATGAAAATAATGGAAATATACACCAAAGGTTTGTTTCATAATGATCTACTAATATGGCATAAGATAGACCCATAACCTACTGGAACCCACTTAATTCAGTATTTAAATGATAAACTGAAGGAAAGATTACTTTTAGAAAAAAATTTAAGATAGCAAATAGGCCAAAGCTCAACAATAAATTCAAAATTTAATAATATTGTGAAATAATCAATTTCTTTTTCTTTTTATAAATTGGCAAATCACTATAACTACTGTGGTTGAGGTAAAAATATGTTTACAATATTGTAAAACTAATCAATACTACAACCTGTTAAATGATGGGGGGGTATAATTATTTAATGAATTTAATAATTGGGTTTAATATGTACATTTATTAACTGATTACACAATAATTTTAAAATGGGTCCAGCGTGTATATATCATGCACAAAAATAAACAATTAAAAGAGGATTACATTAAAGTTCTCAGGGTGATTATTGTTTGGGTGACCACGTGTAGCAGATTTTCCATTCGTTGACAAATCTGAGTTTTTTGCATATGCGCCTTGCTGTAAATGTCACTGGAACTTCCCTGTTGTGGAACCTGAAGCGGCCGGTATACTAGCACAAAGTCGTGCTGCCAGAAATTGAGGAAACTCAGCTTTTTCCTCTGTCTTCCCTCGTTGTTAAAACCTTTCTTCACTGCTTCCTCGACTGATCAAAACATGGTACACCTCTCCGCTGCCTCCTCTAAGGGATTAGTCCGTAATTTTCACTGTCTTCCTCCACTTGTTAATGTCTAACCCTACACTCTCCTTCCGCCAATCATCAAACATGACCCACAATCTCCTCCACCATCAATCTCCTCTCTCCACCACTCTGCTGCCAATCTCCTTCAATCTGCTCATGAAAATATCTCCACCTGCCTCTTTAAAACTTCGTCCCCACTTATGCGACACCTATCACTAAGGTGGCAGGGATGGATATTCTCCAATAATATCCCTAGTTACATTTTGGGAACACATGCCATCCAGTCACCAAATTCTCAGACAGATTAGGAAATTCCGAAACTGGCGACGAGCTGTCCGAGCTTTATGGCCCAAGTGTCAGCTGCTGTCCCTTTGTTTTCATTCCATGCCGGCACGCAGAAAAACCCCTTCTTCCTGGTCAGCGACATGCTCATGCCGGAATATTTATGCAATTTAAATTTTCATAAAATAGTAAAAAGAATTGGACCGGAGTTCTACTGCGCTCCAACGTAATCGGTAATATTTTAACAAAAAATTTAAAGTACCACAGAAACAACCACTAAGAACAGAAAATAGGAGGCACAATTCTATTTTAAGTAATTTCAAATGCATTTGAAAGGAAATTAACCAGTAAATAAAAATACATAAATTAAAGTTATAAATTTCATATTGAATCACTAACTTTTCTTAAAGTTTATATTTTGTTCTTTATGTTTTCTCCTAAATGAAGTTAAATTAGTTGGAGCGAATCATCCACTTTGGCAGAAATGAAATCCTTTCAGTGGGAGAGTTGTAGCCAACAATAATTGGGAAAGCCAGAAACCCACATTTGTGGATGTTTGGGGTGTTCTGGGAGTGAGTAGCTAGACAGGTTTTAATGGAGGGACTTCCAGCTAGCAAAGCACCTCAGCTATATATTTATCAGAGATCATGGCTACCATCAATTTTTTGGGTTGTGGAGGACTAGGTGTTGAAATTGGGTTATGTTAGGTTGTTTGGGGAATTTAGAAGGGTTGATGAAGTTAAATAGAATAAAAGAATGTTGGTTTTAAAGTGGTTAGCTCGGAGTTTAGATAGTAACAGTGTAACAGTTTTGACAGTTCTTTAAAGAGGTTCAGGGTTGATTGGGCAATTATTAATAAAATGAAGCTTCCACTGGACCAATACACAGAATTCAAGAATATCTCAGATAAGTCTAAAAGGTCCAGTGGGGAAAAGTAGGGCCCATATCTACACCGAAATTTTGTTATTGGATAGAGTTCTGGAAGAAAGGTTAGTGGCTTGGGAGTCTGACCGTATTGGGTTTGGCGAGGGTGAGATGCCAGTGTGGTAGGTTTCAGGTGGATGATGTCCACCAGGTAAGGTAAGGCAAGATGAGGGGAGTGGGAGACACACTGTCCTAAGGAAAGGTGCTATATTGGCAGCTGTATAAATACATTTTAATTACCTTTGTCACTGGTTGCATTTTTAAAACATGGTTTGGAAGTCCCTCCATTGCTTTAATTTGTGCCAATACATATTTAACTGCAGTGTAAACCATTTATGATCATAAACTTTCTCAAACCTGTATTTTTTTTAATTCTCATAAATTTTGTTTTCATCTAATTAACAAATAGCTACAAGCAATATCATGGCTGTTCGGGATAGTTTGCGAAATATGCTAAACAGGAAGAACGTCACAAGATTTTACTAACAACATAATTATACCCATACCGAAGAAGGCTGGGGGTGATAGATGCGAATAGCACAGAACAATTAGTTTAGTATCCTATGCATGCAAAATATTAACGAAAATAGTATAGAAGAATGGAACTTCAAATAGAATGTGAGTTAGGAAAAGATCAGTTTAGTTTAAGGAAGAATATAGGGACAAGAGAAGCAATATTGACTTGCATTTAATTTTCGACGACAGATTATGAAAAAACCGGCCCACGTTCATAGCATTTGTATATTTAGAAAAAGCGTTTGATAATGTGAACTGGAACACACTATTAAGGATTTTGAAGACCAATGGAATAAAGTATCAAGAAAGGATGCTAATACATAATCTCTACAGAAGACAGGCAGCAGTAATTAGAATAGAAGACCAAGAAAAGAAAGCCATAATCAAGAAAGGAGTAAGACAATGATGCAGTCTGTTGCCAATGCTGTTTAACTTATATATAAAACCAGCAATGAAGAAAGTTAAAACGGCATATGGAAAATGAATCAAACTGCAAGGAGAAGAAATAAAAACCTTACGCTTTACCGACAATATTGTAGTATTAGGGGAGTCAGAAGAAGACTTGGAAACCATAATAAATGGCATAAAAGTAGTCCTGGAGAAAGAGTTAAATATGAGGATTAATAGAGGAAAAACCAAAGTAATCGAGTGTAGTATCAGAAACAGTGGAATAACAAAAGGACGTGTTAGATTAGGAAGGAATATTTTGATGGAAGCTAAGGAATTCTGTTATTTGGGAAGTGTAATAACTAGGGATGGTAGAAGTATAGTAGACATCAAGAGTAGGATCGCACAGGCAAGGAAGGCTTTCACAAAAAAGAGGGATTTACTTATGGGTAATATAAGTGTGAGTATTAGGAAATCGTTGCTAAAAATGTTTTTGTCTGCTTTCTCTATTAATCTACTGTTGACATATTCTTTGAAACTCTGAAGCACCTACTATTTTTTCAGTTATTAAATTCCCATATTTTTGTTTTAATTCCTTCCTCGAGTTTCTTCATTTTCAGCCTACATGTCCTAATCAAGAGATTATGTTCAGAGTTTTCATCTGCTTCTAAGTACGTTTTGCAGTACAGTACCTGATTCCTATATCTCTGTCCGACCATTATATAGTCCAATTGATATCTGCCCATGTCAACCAGATTCTTCAACATGTAGTCTTCTTTCATGATTCTTGAACCAGGTATTTTTCATAACTAACTTATTCAATAAAAATTGTATTAGCCTATGTCTGCTTTGATTCCTTTCATCAAGTCCATAGTCCCCAACTACATAACTTGCATATGAAACCTTTATCAAGTCCATTATAAAGTTATTACATAGATGATGAAAAATATGGTGATGATGTTTAATCAATCAGTTTGTACTAGTAGTTGCTAGGATTCAGTCAGAATTACTTAAATCGATGGGAGTTTGTGGACTTAAACAGATAATTTAATTCTGAATCTAAAATGTACGCTACATTAAAAAAGATAAGAGAAGATATCAAAATCAGAAGTAATGCACAATAAAGAGAGCATATCAAAATCGGAAGTAATGATCAATAAATTAGACATTACACACACAGAAAATATTGACATACATAATACACAGAAAATTGAAGGAATGGCCAAGAAGGAAAAACTTTTAACCTTTCTGCAATGTTAATGAAGGAAAACAGAATTAAGGTAAGCCTGGAATAGCAAAGAATTAGTCTATTTTTTATAACATATAATAATCATATGGAACTGGACTAGTTTGGTACAGTCACCTCGTCTGTAGTCAGAATATTGACTCAAGAAGGAAAGCCCACTGATTGATCTTACAGCCTTCTATTGTAATTTTGATAGGATTGGTGTCTCCATAAAACATATACATCAGGATTTTCCTTTCATTGTACACATGTTCACAGACAGTGATGTTTGGGGGAACATATTCTCCTTTAGCCAAAAAAATATTACATTTATCTTAATTCTTAAGTTCTATTCCACACTTTTCAATTTACATGTTAACAAATTACACATGTTGTAGAATTATTTGTAAAATAAGGTACGCAAAGCAACGAAATTAAGATCCCAAAATCAAGTCTACACATGCTTACAGAATATTGATACCATTTTAACAGTTATATAGAATTCGAGGGCAACGACAGAACAGCAATACAATTATTGGAACTTTCCTCTGTAGCCCAATTATTTTGTGAAATTCGTCTAAGTGTAAATTTTAGAAAAAATAGAAGTACAATTTGAAACACTGTACAAAGCTGTCTAAAACTGATTTGAAGTAAATAAAAACTACATACCTGTCGTTTAACATCTTCTACTACGACCCAAGCATGGTCTAACGTTTCAAAATCATCATGTTCGCTGGATTCAACATCGCAATTTTTAAAAGTAACCGAATTGGACTTGAAATTTAATTTTTTACGAGTGTTCTTAAACATTATACCACAATCAATCCAAAAACAACGTAAAACTGAATTTAAAATTACTAAACTAACTTTTTGACATGTTACAATAATTCTAGCTCTTCAGGAATTTCAAACTAAACGTATCAACAGAGATGTTTTGACAGTTTATGTCATTAACATATTATCTCTGGTTCGATCTAAACACGTCTAATTGTATTATTTAAATCTTTGACTTTTAACTCTTGAACTTTTAATCCCTTTTCTTGATGCTATTCGGATTTATTTAGAGAAATTTCATAAACTCTAAGTATGCAATTATGAATGACGTCCGTTCTATAGTAATAATAAATTATGTATCAATATTTCACATATATTGTAAACGGCTTAACATGTCCTCTACTTATTTCTAAATATAGATTTCATTAAGAAACTTATGTTTTAGAATTTTCTTCATTTCCTTTAGACGTGTTGCCTTACGCTTGTAATGTTCTGTAGCGTTGCATGTTATATGCGACAACAGTACCGTTGGTGGCCCACGCTATTCAAATGGCTGCGCCTGTGGTCTTGAAAATTGCATATCACCTACAGATGTTTTATTTAAAAATGCTATCATTAACGATAGTCATTCTTACACATGTGATTAGGAATAGTAGTATCTGCTATTCAGTGCTGAGCAGTTCCGTTTCTATGGAACAAATTGTTAACTTTTATCAATTCTTCGCGGCGCGACATTCCTCAACATATTTATGTAAACAGCGATTGCATTTCGTTATTTTTTTTTGTTTTTTGAGTAGTCGGCCTGGAAATTCATAGAGTAAAGTACACTCTACACCGCACATTATGATTTTTTTAGTCATTAAGAACACAGCATAGTAGCGACCATTGGAGTTCACCCGTCTGATGCAAATCTTTACTCAAGCAAATTTAGACTAATAATCTGGAGCTTTGCCGCAAAACCGCTGCATTTAACAAGGCTACAGCCTTACGCTCGAATATTTCATGAGTCTGACGTCACCTTGGACCATTGTGTTCTGGTCGTTCTAACAAAAGGCGAAGCGAATGATATCCAACTGTGACTGTGAAGTAGTTACTTGGTGAAATAACATACTTTGAACTAAATTAGATAGATTTTCTATTTAAAAACGTTTAGAAAGAATTTAAAACTATATCACTTTGCTTAACCCATAACTGGTGGAATAGGCTCATTTTGTTTATTGTTTAGTTTCGAAAATCATCACAATGTGGTATTGATAGTCTCAGTGACCTGCTTAGTAGGAAAGTTGTGTTTAAAAATTAATTTATTTGCCTCTAGAATTTATTTTCATTCCATTGGAGTTTTAATGCCCCAATTTGCAGTGACTGTGTGAAAAAAATATTTGTAAATATTGAATATAAAAATCATAGTAAGTTTTGTTGTTCAAATAATATTTTTTCAAAAAATATATAAATTATAATGGAATAAATCCATTTATTGAATTTTCTGACCATTCCTAATAATTTTCAAAATTTTGTTAATAGAAAAAAACGTTGTCTTCAGATATTCTTTTTTCTGATCTTATTTTCCTATTTTAGAATTTTATTTTTTAAATTAACTAGAGAAATCCCAGGTGCATATTTTTAATTTTTATAGTAGATATTAACTATATGATTAAATTCATCTTCCATTTAATTTTATATTCATACGTCAAATTATTTAAATCGAAGTCTGGGATCAAGGTGACCCCACGCAACCAGCGTTGTGTCAAAAATTGTACCCTATCAGTTACAGGTTAAAGCACCATTTATGTTAGTGAATTTATGCTCCTTAATTATGATAAATAATCTAAAGTTGCTTCCTATATTGTGTAGTATGGCTAGTGAAGGATTTTTTTTTAAAAAAAACTTGTGTTATTTCGAGAATTTAACCTTCCTATATGGAGTGGGCATAAGAACATAGATTATAAGTTTTGCATTTAATAACATTAAGTTTATCACTTCTCAGTGTTCAATTCTTTTACATGTATTAGTTATTTATGCCAATTATTGTAAATAATGATCTAACGTCTATGATTTAAGTCTAAAATGTAAATTTGAATGTAATGCGGTGGAATTGATGTCCGAGAAATATAACAGAAATATAGGAATTTTATGTATTTGTAGACAACCTGAAAATTAATCAGAATCTTTTTAAGTCGTTTAGAAAGAGTTTAAAGTAATTTTAATGCGGTAAACAAACAAATCATAGTTGACTGTGATTTCAACATAAGCATCCTGGATAAACCCCAGAAATAGCGTCAGTTAGAAAACTTGTTAAATTCCTTTGGTATTTATATAACTTCTCAAATTCCAACTCTACAAGAAAATTACATTGATTACGCTGTGTGTAAGTTAGACACCGATTCTTACAAGTTTCGCGTAATTGAAACTGGAATTTCTAACCATAAAGCCCAATTTATGAAAATTAATGAAAATAATAAATTCGGTCCAATAGCACGAGCAAGAAAACTCTGCCCACAAAAATATGGATTAATTTCAGATAAATTGTATGCCGTTGATTGGCCCCTTCTTCTCTAAAATAATAGAACTGATGACTTAAATTCGATTCTTGAAAACTTTCTAAATGTTTTTGTATCAGTTGTTGATGTAGCAGTCCCCATTAAATTAAATAGTACGTTTCACAATAAACCAGTAAAATGGATTACGAAAGGAATTCGAATATCGCGGAATAAACTTTGTTCCTTGAACAAACTTTTTGAATTTCCTAGGTTAGTAAAATACATTAAAATTTACAGACGTATTTGCAAGAGTGTGCTCATGGCGAAAAGCTCAATTCTTTCAGATATATAGCAAATGGAGATAATAAAATCAAAGCCATCTGAAATGTCATTAAAAATTGGACTGTCAAAGGAACCAGTAACTATAAAGAAATTGCACTCGTAGATCAAAGTAAATTTTTTATGGTAGAGACGCTGCTTGCAAATTAAACTCTTATTTCGTAAATGTTCCAAACATTCTGGTTAAAGAAATCCTCTGCGTAAAGATGAGGATTTCTACAATCTATTTCCAAATTCCGCTCCTAAAATTAAGAATACTATACTTATTCAACTAATAAATAATAATAATAATAATAATAATACGAAGAAGAAATTTGATGTGTTCCGCAACAGTATGTATAGTATAACAAGTAAAATGGTAAAATAATGTGCTGCTTCTATCGCTTTTTCACTTGAAATCATCTATACCAATAAATAAAATTGAAGTCTGTCTGTCGTATCTGGAAGTTTGTTTCAACTAGGTTCCAAAACGGTTCAACGTATTTCACTGGGACTTAGAGGAATTAAAACATAAATTTGAACTTAAATTTTTGTGCACGTTTCATATTAATATCATTCAGGGTTCAGAAGATATTAATATAAATATTTGTCAATCCATTGAATTGCCACGGGAAAGATGGACTTTTCAAAACCAATTGCGAGTTATAAGGCTTGCATGTATGTATTTATTAAATCTACAAATGGGCAGATGCCCGGTGGCAGATACATAGAACTTAAACAATAATTAATAATATGGTCGTAAGGACCATATTTAACCTATAATTGAATGTATAATTATATTCAATATAAATAAATAAGTGTGGATTCATATTATTAGAAGATGAATTTTTAAAAAGGAATAATATTGTTTTTGCCTGAAAAAAAAAACACTGGAAATATATTTCACTGTAGTATATTTTTAGAGATTTAGCAACACTGATCACTTCACTACACTGCACTAAACTAAGATTAAGTCTAAATTTTCTTTCTGTTAGAGGAAGTTCCCCAAACACTCCTGCAGGCAGATTGTTCCAGCCATGAATTGTCCTATTTAGGAATGAGTATTTTCCAACGTCTGTTTTTTGGTGCCTTGCTTATAATTTAAACAAGTGATAACCCCTCCATCTCAGAGTCGATTCTTTCAATCTATCTCGGATTCCCTACCTAGGTTTTTGACCTGCAAAGGCTCTGTAGAAAATTTGTAGCCTAGCTCTTTCTCTTCTTGTCTGTAGCGTATCCCACCCTAGTCGCTTTACCTTTTCGTTCCCACGCCCAGGTCCTATTTGTACGAATTTTGCGGCCCTTCTTTGCACCCTATCTAAGGATTCTATTTGACCTATCCTGCACGGATCCCAGCATGCTTCACCATGTTCCATAAGTGGGCGTACTAATGGCAAATACGCCATCTCGTTAGATTTCGCATTCCCCTTGTTGAGTGTTCTCATGACAAAGTGCAAGGTGTTCCACGCTTTCCTTGTAGCATAGTTGACCTGTCCCCAGATTACTGTTAAAATAAATGCCTAGGTATTTACAGTTTGTCTCCTGGATCACTTTTTCCCCATCTATTTTATATATCAAGGCATATTGTACACGCATTTTAGTAAAACTAATCGCTTTACATTTACTATTCTTCATTTTGAGTTTATTTCGCTTAGCCCGTGTACTTAGAGTATCTAAGTAAGTTTGGAGAGCAGCTGCGTCTTGTTCCCCAGTTATTTCCTTGTAAATTACAGTCATCTGAAAAAAAGTCGGACCTTATAATTTATATTATTAGGCAAATCATTAATAAATATGAGAAACAATAATGGGGCAATAACTGATCCCTGGGGGACTCCGAATGTTACGGATCCAAGTTCAGAAGTTTCTTTCCCAACTTTGACTTATTGTAGCCTTTGCTTTAAGAATTCTTTCATCTAGAGAACTACTCTTTTGTCAACACCTGTCCCTTCTAACTTCTGGATCAAGATGTCGTGAGGAACTACATAGAAAGCCTTTGCAAAATCAATAACAATGGCGTCTATTTTACCACCACGACCGACTTCGTCTGCTAGATCTTTAAACAAATTGATTATCTGACTTTCACACGAAAAACCCGATCAAAATCCATGTTGGTTTTCAAAGAGCCACACTTTAGATTTAGATTCAATACAGCAAATATGAAAACCTGGCGACACTCAGTCGGGAAATAACAACCAAGTCAGACGAAAATAAAATGCAGCCAGACGCCAGCAAGGCGGGCCATTAGCGAGCCGTGCGTGAGAAATTCTCAGTTTTGGGGATTAGCAGGCGCTACTTGAGCCCAGGGCATTGACACCAGAAATTTCGAAGGCCGCTTTATCCCTTCACGAAATATGAAGAAAACCGCGGGCCAAGGTTGAAATTTGATTGCGACTGGGATACAGGCGTTCCAACATCCATCCCCATAGTGGGGGCATAAGAAAAGTTGACCTGGAGAGGAGAGGCGGCAGGAAATCGTCAGTTGGAGAAGAATCATCGAGGAGAAAGTCGGCGAGGAAGTAAATTTGGACGACGTAGGAATGTGAAGAGGAGATGATAGAGAAATTAGTCAGTGAGGAATTAGCTTTGAAGTAGCTAGTCAGAGAGAAAGCGATAATCCTTGTTGGCGTAATTAAGGAAGGATGTCCCTACAACAAGGCGAATTTCAAGCAGTACGTGGAAACCTGTACACATAACGACCTCCAGGTGCGACCAGAATTCATTGAAGGCGGACCCCACGATACCGGTGTGTGCAAAGGACGGAACTGTTTACGACCCACAACAAATCTGAGGTGTGTCCGTGTCAATGTCAAAAATGCGTAATGACTATCTTTATGCTGCGCAATCCGCCACATTTAGGACCTATATTAGATTGAATCTCATAATGAGCTAGTCGTGAAATATTAATAGACAGAAATTTTGTATTTACATATATTTGTGTTTATAAATTAATTTGTTTTGGTATTAACTTAAAAATTGTCCTTATTTTAAATTAACTTTCACCCTTCCCATTATACTCCAATTGCCGTGAAATTTTGGTGTTTAGAGCTGAACATCCCAGAGAAGTTTTCTGTCGACCGTTTGAAAATTTATGTTCCTTTCAGGCCAAAAAAGATACTACCCTAAAGACACACACACACACACACACACACATATATATATATATATATATATATAGTGTTTCTTTTTATTTCACGCTTAAAACAATTTAATTGATAGGTTTGACACGTGAGGTCATAATATATCGTGTTAAATTGCTATTAAGCGTGAAATAATTCTTAAATTTAACTAAAATTTTATTACAAGCAAGAAAGGACTGTAAGAGTAATTTACTAGTACCACTCCTGAGGGTGGGAGAGGGAGGAAGGGTACGGAATTTTAAATCGTAAATAAACGGCAGATATGTGAGTGCGAATAAATATTTTTCTCGATATTGTCATTTTTTAAGTCTTCTTACGGTTAGTGTTCTTATTTAAGATACCCCTTTATATTTCTTAACTCGATAGAGATACTGAGTGATTGAAGTGGTAATGATGAAATTCAGATCTCATAAAGTAGGGGCGTAGAAAGGAATTTTTTCATAATGTGATGGTTTAATCACGCGTCGACAAAGAAATTACTGTCGAATTATATACTGTAGCGGACTAATATAAATGCAGTGACCATATTATTTCTGCCGATTCCGTGACAGCTTTACCGCGAAGACGACGGAGATGCAATATGTTAAAAAGGGAAAAAAATTATACTTACCGTGTTATAATATTTCTAAATTTATTGCATTAGCAATCATATTCTACACAATCTTAAAGCTAATTTGATAACATGTACAATGTCTATAAGTTGCTTGTACTAATATCATGGAAAGGTGAATGTCCCACAACGCCACCTCAGTTTCTATAGAAGTCTATCTGCCAGAATCTCTTCAGTCTTCGGTTGTACAGAAGCTGTAGTACTAAAATGCATAATTATGACAGCATGAATAATTGTTGCAGCAGAAGCTTTGATTGGAGTTCACGGCACTGTTGTTGAGACAGTATTATTATTTCAGACATAGGACTGTCAAGATGTGTTCGCTTTTAGTTTCAGATCCTCGCAAATTTGTAAAACACTAATCAGATAAAATTAATGATTTTGTAATGGATTATTACAAGTAACCCACATATTCATCCTTAAAGGGTCAAGGCCGGTTTTCGGGGAAAAAGCCGAGAATACGTTAACAGCCGGGGACAGTATAAAGTATCAATAGAAGCAGTAGACGGAACATAACGGGACATAACAAGTGACGATAGTGCTTCTGTGGCGTAACAATTTTATTCTCCGGGGACTATATCCAGACATTGCCGGTTGTCACAAGAAGCACATGTGCAGACGAGATTAACGCATGCACTAAACGTTCATTATTATGGAAACAGATTGAGAAACTTTATTTAGCTAGATTACGAGTAGTTGCATTATAAAGAAACGTCACTGAAGCAACCATCTTGTCCAACTGTGGTAAAGGGGATACTGTTTATTACGCGGATACCAATCATTCCCAGTAACTTCTTCTTCTTCCAATGGCTCAACAGCCCTCTTGAGGGAATTGGCCTACCGAGGTGACTGCGGACTCTCATCTGGCGTGACACATTCCGAATTTGGGGTGATACGCGGTCAGTGTATAAGTTCCCCAGAAAATTGGTCCTCACGACCAATTCCCCTTTCAATTTAAACGGCTTCAGTTTCATGTTACTGTGTTTCGCAATTACAGTAAATAATTAACAAGGCCGAACTTTGGGAAAAGTTGGTGTTGACTTGAGAAAGAGTTGTTTTACTCATAAGTTGCGTCCTCACGAGTTAGTGACTCGGCAAATATTGTCATTTTAGTGCAAGAAAATAAATCTCGAAATATAGTTTATAAAGAAGCTCTCTCTAATAATTCAATCATTGCTAATATATGTCATGTAATACCTAATTATAAAGAAAGGTAATAAAATATTAATTTAATAGATAAACAGAATAATTATAAAAAGGATAAACTACAGAAACTATTAAAAATAATTGTATTGTGATGCGTATGAAATTACGTAATATATTTTGTTTAATTCATATAAATTAATTTGACAATATTAGGCATTTTTGTACAAAATTCCGTAGAGAACAGTCCTGAGGTATTCGTAAGGCACCCTTCAGGGGGAAAAGCCCTGCAAGACATGCACAGCTATATAACTTGAAGCCTGACAGGCGCAGTCTTTGTCTGAAAGGTATTTGGGGCTCGCCGAAAAAAAAGGTCCGCCCAGGTTAGCAAGGTGGTTGACCCAAAGGATTGCTATGGTGGCCTTTCACAAATTTTGAATTTTTGGAGAGGAAGGGTAGGGACGCCAACCCCATTGGAGGACCTGGGGAAGACAGAAAAATCGGGGAGACAAATCACGTTGCAGCCGAGGTGTAGAGAACCTCGGAAAATATCATTCGGAAAAGAGAGTTAGAAGTTGGATGTGAACTGGCTGGAAACATAACAAGGAAACGACAGACCTGCCGCTTCTATGTTGACCCGAAGCTGCCTTTGGGTTAAAATCCAGGACTGCCTGTCAACAAGGAAACTAGGGTAGGATCAAAGAGATATATAAACATCATAGAGAGGCTACGAGGACGTTACAGCGCCCTGGGTGGCAGCAACTAACAACAGGCACAATCAAAATGTCTACGGTCAAGAACTTTGACCGTATGTACTGTGTTAAATGACTGAGGTTGAATAATCGTGTATTTTTGTGATTAAAATGTATTGTTTTTCATCCGAAATCATGCCAAATGTGTGTTCAGCGTGCAATTGTACTAATCGTAGTTCAAAAACAACTGGAATATCGTATTTTAAGTAAATATCATCATATTTTCACTTTTGACAGCACGTGTTTGTAACTTCGATATTTACCAAATTTCTGATCTTCGTGGTGTAAGCCAGCTCTTGTTCTTTTTATGAAAATAGTTCTCTGTACTGTAATTAATGAATGTGTTTTATTTCGTTTAACCTTGATCCCTATCAACTTTCAACTATATTTAATGTCAGTCTAGATGCATTTAGATGTTACTTGTATAACGTACAATTGTATAATTGTAAAAAAATTAAAATTTTAGATATTGGGAGTAATCTTTATTATAGACTGATGCTTCATATCTCATCTAATAATTCGGCATTAATATCAGAAATGACTGATTTAAAACAAAAATTATAAATTAACTATTATAAAGTTTCCTGTTCATTAACTGTCAATGTTTACATGTTGTAATTAGTATTGAGATGATGTTAATGAGCCTATCCGTGTTAACTTTAATTTCGGCACTTTCCTTGTGTGACAACAGAAATAATTTACAATTTTTAAGTGATGTGTTATATATATATTATATGTAATGAAACACTTTCTAACTGGTTTCCGCTCATTTGTAACTTTAATACATACGTATATATAGTTTTTAAATATTGATTTACGAGATACGCTTCCTGCACGTATTCGTAAGTCCACCTCATTTCAATGCCAGCAGACGACAGGACACGCCCACCTTTCCATTCAAAAAATGGCGCCTGAGCCTTCAATTTGCTTCAAATATGGCGGCGCCTTGTCCAGTCTATGTTGTTTATATATGTCTTTGGGTAGGATGACTGTAACGTAAGGAACCAAAAGGCAATAATCTCTCGCTCTACTATGCGTATAAGCAAGTAATACAGCCCTGAGTAAAAGTAAATTAAATTTACTAAAGCCTCTTGCAATATTATTTCTTCGGTTAGGGCTCAGCTTGGCAAAATAAAATTCATTAAAATTAAGAAATTCCTAATTATTGTAATATTGTTGCATCTTTTACTTTTGTTAACAATAAAAATGGTTTAAATTTCAAAGTTGAGATTTACTAGCGCCCACCCATTTAAATATAACTATATTTTTTAATATATTTATAAATTATAAAATCCACGTCACAATATATATGAAAAATAAATGTGTATTTCTATGCTTAGATACGAAAAATAAAATAGATACCGTAGTTTTTATATATTCAATAAATTCAACTTAATCAAAATTTATTATCTGCTGTTTCGCTTTTTTGTCAAAATAAAAAGCGCTATTTGTCCGAGTTCCGCACGAACGAAGTCGCGGGCACAGTTAGAATTTAATAAATGTCTTGCCGCTGGAATATTTCCCGATGCTTTGAAAATCGCCAAAGTAATCCCCTTCCTATTTTTACTAAAATATTTGAAAAATAGATATCAATTTACTCAATTTCTAGTTAATCACAACACAGTTTCCTCAAAAGGAAGTTCATGACTAGCGCTATGTACGATTTCATTCAAAATATCCAGAATTCATTGGATGAAGGACTAAAAGTCCTGTGGTTAAGAACGATCATAATTACAAAATTTTCGTGAATCAATGTAATATTCTATTAAAGGGCCCGTTCTACTCTGCTTAGGGGATTCTTGATCGTTCCCCTAATAGTTAAAACTAATGTTCCTGCAAAGGTGTTGAATGTGTTGCTTTCCAAAATTTCTTATTACATATTATCATATTAAAAATTGTATTAATTGTATTTTGTCTTCTAATTTCGAAACTCGCTATTTTAATCTTAAATTTAGTAAATAAATAAAAAATATTTAACAGATTATTATTACTATATATATATTTTTAATAGCCCGCCTCAAAGGCTCCCCTTAGCAGCGGTCCTAATTTCCACTCATTGTGGGGTTATTACAATCACCCTCAGATTACTTACCCGTCGCCGGTTAAGTTTGCTTCGGGTACCCGACCGCGTCAAATGCAAAGCACGGGTTCAGGACGGTTGATTTAACGGCAATGGATGATGAGTTGGTGACTCGTGGCTGAAATGACGTTAGTTAGGACACATGATATAGGCGCCAGCAAATCTTTGAGAGTAAGAATTCTTCCCAAAAGATTTCCAAAATTCGTTTCTACTTGTTTGTGGAGTTTTATTGCGAGCTATTTTGTTTTGGGTAATAGGTTACAGGAGGGTAATCTTGAAACTGGCAACTTCTGTTTAATAGCATAAGAAGGGAACTGAAAAAGGAGGATGCGGAAGGTAGAAATGTAGCCAAAGGTTAACTACGATCCTACCCGGTGTTTCACCTAAAGAGAAGCAAGGAAAACCTAGAAAACCTGCATCAAGTAGGTCGGGAGAAGAGTTTTCTGTGGGGTCGCAGTATTCCCTTCTCCAGCACTCTACAAGTTTTAGGAGGCAGTTGACGACTGATCCAATTGGATCAGCGAACAACTCTTACCGTATGCCCAGGTATCCTCCTAAAATAGGTGAAGGTGCGTCGTCATGTGAGAACATTGAAAAAACCAGAGAGTATGAGACATTCCTGAGGGAGTCAGTTGATCCCCGTAGTCAATCTGGAGAAGAATTGCCTGCGAGAGAAAACTCGCTCTGGCCCTCCTCCCAACTTGCATCAGGTGCATTTTTAAATTATTATTTTTTGGTTAACAGACTACATAATGATGATCCTGAAACAGGCAACTTCCCTTTAATAGCATAGGAAGAGAAATGAAAAAGGGGGATGTGGAAGGTAGAGCAAGGTAGCCAAGGGTTGATTAGGGTTATAGTTAAAGGATACTACCCGGTGTTTCACCTATAGAGATGCAGGGAAAACCACTGAAAACCTTCATCAGGTAGGTGGTGCAAATCGGATATTATACTTAGACGTGTCAACACGCAGAGCAAAGACGAATATAACAGCGCAAATATAACAAGTTTTATTATCAATATAAATAAATTAATTACATTAACGGACCAAGTCCAAAATCACGAATTTGATAAAAAGAAAATTAATACAAAAGCAACACTAAATTAATTATTTTTCTGTAACGAAACAGGTTGTTATGGAATGAATCTTACACGTTTCTGAATTTAATTCACTGAGCCACCGTTCATTAAAGCTTAGCACTATGTCATTTAAAAGTATGCAGTGCCTTTAAGAAGGGTTTGATTTAAACACACGAAGAAAATTTTCAGGTAAACCTTTACTGGCGATCGCTTATTTCTCCCGCAGTCGGGAGGTGATGATATTCAGATTGCAATGATACTATACACACAATGTAACTATTACGAATCTGAAGGATCCCTCTAACTTTTCTATAATAACACCAATAACACAAATGAGAACGTTACTTAAAATGTATGATTCTTAAATCAAAAGTTTATAAAATTTACACAAAATAAATTGGTTTCCTTTCACCTTATTTAAATGCTCCCAAGAGACAACTGGAGACAGCTAGGCATCGAACAGGGACCGTCCACGGGCGCGTAGGCAGCCAAACCCGGTACCACAACATCCGTGTAAATGTTATATTTAGTACACATTTAGTTTTTAAGAAATGAACATAATCAAAGTCTTCTTCAATGAAAGTCTCTGTTACAGAGTAAAATATTTTTTTTAGTCAAAAGAAGTAGAAATGCTCAATTAGGAGTATATGGCTAATTTAGAAGAAAGATAAGAATGGAAAAAATGGCGTCAACTCAGTTATATATTGCATTTCAAAATTTCAGAAATTTCAGTGTCATAACGTAAAAAGTTGCTACATAGAGTTAAACTACAATGTCTCCACTAATATGTGAAAGTTTATCAATGTACTTTGACGATATGTAAGAATGCCACACAAAATTTCATCAAAATCCATGATGTGGAGCACTTTCCTGAAATCAGATCACTTGACATGTAATGACCCTATCTTGGGAATCAGAATAACTTAATTTCTGCATAGGAATGGTTCTTACAATTAGGTGCAACACAATAACCAAGATCTCAAACAGTAAAAAGATCACAGAACACACGCAGCACATAGGCAGAACAGGTGACATATACGCCAACATGACTATTACCGGTGGGAATTCTGGGAGCGTGACCTGACCTGTTTATACAGACCTTGGACATTCGGTGACTCATTCTTTTTTCTTGGTCTGACTCGAGTCGACTCTGGACTGTGATTATTTGATACATAATAAAGTATTAATGGTGGAGAAGTTTACGTAGGCAATGTATAATTGACTAGGGTAACAAGGCGCATCAGGAAACATATGAGGGACTTCAGCTCTGAACCTGATTCTTCTTAATAAACTGTAAGGATGCTGATACAAAAAGGGAATGTTAACGGATATCGATGAAGGAAGAACTGCCTGGTTACAATCGCTGATATGCAACAGGACATCGACAGATCTCTATCTTAAACCCAATGTTACTTTTTTTACAGAACACCGCAGCCGGAATGCAGCGCATATGAAATGGTCCTAACCATCCCACATATTCTCATCAACAGAAAGTTATCCCCTATTAGAAGATTGACAATTGCATCATTCAGCATAGCCGATCTCTGTAACAGCCTTGCAGCAATCATGAAGATTGCGAATTCCATAACTGACGCAAATTCAGTTCTTGTGGTAGTTTTCCGTCCTAAAACTGATCTAATGCAACCCTCATTGCTAGTGTTTCTTGCAAACCTTTTCATTTCTGCATACCTACTACATCCCAAATCTCCCTGACCTGCTTAGCGTATTCCATCATTGCCTCCCTCTTCTGTTATTACCCCCGCACTTCACTCTAATCCTAATATTATCTGTCTCAAAACGTGGCCTATTGGTTAAAGTCTTCCAAATTGGTTTTTCTTCCCCAATTCTGCTTAGAAGTTCTTGATTAGTTACCCTATGCGCCCATCTTTTCTTCAGCATTCTCCTACAGCACCACTTTTCGAAAGCTCCTATACTTTTCCTATCAGTAACTCCTACCGTCCACGATTCTCATTCACATAACGCCACACTCCATACGATCATGCCTAATAACGATTTCGTAATATTCATACTTATATTAGCCGTTAATAAATTCCTCTTTTTTGTGAACCCCGGACCCACATTTTCCGGGCGGTTACTGTACCACTTTGATGAGTAATTTTGCTTGGATAAATTGAAGCAAAGTCTGCCAAAAAACTTGAAGTGTGAAAAAAATTAAAAGTTTCGCTTTCTATATATCTGGAAATAAAGGTACAAAAACTGTGAAATTTTGCACTCCATAAGATAGCATCACATGGTATTCGAATTATAATTTCATTTACATGCTTCTCTCCAGTGCTTTACAAATTGAGAGTAAAATAAACGATTTTTGCAAAAACGCCTAAAAGTGGGTATGCACAGCATACTTTTCTGAAAAAACTATCTAAAAGAAACTATTTTAAATAAATTTTATTTGTAAGAGTAGACGTGAATTTCATCGCAGGCGTATAAGAGCTTGAAATTTGGGAAAAAGTTGATAATTTGCATTACGATGTATGCATTCGGGTCGTTTTTTAATTTTTGTTTTCAATTACTAAAAAAGGATTCATATTTCATCGCAGGAATATGGGATCTCGGAAATATAACAAATTGTTAATTTTTCATTGAATGCTATACTTAATTTTGCCTTCGCGTACTATTTTCCTTTTATTTATGTTGGAGTTTAAGTTGTTCTGATTCACTTTTCACTAGGTTTAGGAATGTACTTCTACACTAAGGACATAACCATACAACAGCTTTTTAAAGCGTAGTATTCTGTAATATGCAATTAAAAAAATATTTCTCCAACTTTTGAGTGCCTTTAATCCGTGAAATGGATGCCATTAAGTCAATTATTATTTCTTTTTTGCCAAATTGGATTGTAGAGAAACGTTATCATCAACTTGCCATGTTTCTATTCCAAGAAAATTGAGCTGCGTTATGTGTAGTTTGTCAGCCAGTAAAAAAAAATACTTCTCACTCGACGATCAGAGGTTGATTTCACAGAGAATGATTTTCATAACAAAATAAGTATTCGAAACTGTATAAAATGAGGCAAAAGTTATCCCATTTAATAAAACAAAGCACACAGCTAAGCATGGGCTGTTAAAAGTCAATCTAGACATCCAGGTCTATTGACAAAACAAATGTGAAACCAGCTCAAAATTTTTGGGAACTGGTGGAGACTTAACTCCCTTATCCTCTGATTGGTGCACAACTAGTGACGTGTAAGCAACGTCACGACGTCACGTGATTGATGCATGTGACTAGTGACGTCACAGTTCGAAAGCCCATATATGTATGGAATTTTAGATTTAAGCGCACAGAAACTTGATGAAGGAATACATTTTACTTACATGTATATTGTATAAAATAATCTCCACGTCTACCAAGGCGTTAGGAATTATTGTCTAAATATTGAATCATCGATTCCCGTATAAAATGAACACCCGGGACAACAAAAAGGTAATCTATATATTAAATACGTCAACAAGACCCTATTAAATTTGTCTTTCAGAGACAAATTCTCCTGGAAAGTCACCTGGACAATAAAATCACGAAAACTCATACGAATTGTTCCTAACCCGCGCATGTTCCTTCACTGCACACAACGATATCCAACAATGAACTGTGATTCTTTTGTTATGTAATTACAATATTGCCAAGCTGTGATACGTAAATCAGAGAAAAGAACAAAAAAACTTTTCACGCATCTTATTTTCAAATAAATGTATAATGTATGTATGTATAAATAAACATTTTTATAAGCAATTTTATAAATATTAAATAATAGTACGGAATGTTACTTAATTACAATTGTTTCCATGATGAAGTCTTGAAATTCATCACAAAGGTCAATAAATTCAACGAAAATACTTTACTAAAATTTCAATTTTTTCAAATCCGTATAAAAAGAAGGGAAATCTTACTTCATTACAAATGTTTCAATTATATGTAAGTTGAACATATATATTTAAATATAATTCAAAGTTGTTTAAATTGAAGAGAAAGCAGTTAAATGCTAATATCTTCAAATTACTTAAAACCTCAATAACATGATCAAATATTCAAATCATTATGAAATGAAGAGAAAACTGTTACAAATATTTCAATGATAAAATATTGAAATTCAATAAACTCAAAAACACAAAGGAAAATCTTTGAACTTGAATCAATTTTTTAATGTGTACAAAATGAAGAAACAACTGTTACTTAATTACAAACATTTTGATAATAAAGTCTTTACACAGATTAGAAATCTTTATGAAAGGAAGTGAAATCATTCACTAAATTAAAATTTTCCAGTGAATGAGTTCTAAAAATTATTGTTTGATAAAGTGTTGAAATCGATCAAAAACTAAATAACATGGAGGATAAACTTGATCTAAAATACAATAATTTGTAATTTGTATTAATGAAGGAAAAACTGTCACCAAATTACTTATGTGAAAGGAAGGGCAAACTGCTACTCAAATACAAAATTTAAATGATGTGGTTGTAAAAATGGATATAAAAGGAATGGGAAACCTTTCACTAGATTACAAAAGTGTTAATGGTAAAGTCAATAATCAAAGCTCAGTGAAAGGAAGCAAAAACTGCTACTTGTCTTTAAATTGTTTCAATTTATTCATATCTATATATTTCGGACACAGTCAATCGGTGTTTGACTGACTTAGGGAGTTCTCCATTAAAATTTCAAAGGTTGAGCAGTAGCCATAAAACTGACTACATTTAACAAAAAATTGAAGGAGTGCAGAAAGTGGTAGCTAAAAAAACAACAGCTGCGGAAGTAGCAGCTGAGAATATTGAAAAAACTAGCAAAACCTGTGATGTTTTCACGTCAATTCAAAGTATATAGATATATGACCACCACAGAAATTTCGTTCTTTTGTCCTCGATTTTAAGACCTTAAAAGTCCGCGATGAACTAACGTGCAAAATTTCATCCCTTTACCACCAGAGATATAAGAAGCCAAACTTGTAATTTCTTTTTCACATCCTAATTTTTTCGGCCGAATATGCTTCAAATTATGCATGCTAAGTTTCTTAATACAATTTTTTTGTTCCTTAGAGTTAAAAGAGCACAAAATTTTGTACAACACAGCCACTTCTCATGTCTTATAATTAAATATTGCCAGAGATATTACATCTCAAAATTGCTGAAATTTACGAGCCGTATAGTAAAAGTTTACTGCATATATAAATGACTATATTTCTGGAAGTACTGCAATAGAGTACGTAAAACCTTACCAATGTTCTTACCAAACTGGAGACGGTCGAGCGCGGACCCCCATATTACTTCACATGGAATGATCCGATAGCAAAATAGAAGAGCAAACTTGGTTCAGAAAAGCTGACGTGATAAATATCAGCTCACAGAGCATTCCAAGTTGTATCAAGAACGATTACTCTTTTTTGGATATACGGTGATATTTATTTATTGAACTTTTCATTTGATTTTGCATGTTTCCAAATACCACTTTTCATAATTATGCTTTAAATTGTTTCAGTTGCATTTCCAATTGAAAAGATCAGACCGCAGAAAATTGTTTATGTGGGGTGCTATATCCAACCCTCCTTAATTTACAGTCTGATAAAAGACAATTTCCTGTAAACTAGAGAGTTTTATTAATATGTAGTGTATGAAGTGAACAATTTTACATTATATATAGCTGTAAAAGAATTAGTATATTTTAGGATTGTACAATTGAACACTTGTCAAAGAATTTATCACAGATAACGTTGCTTGGAATAATACAAAGTAGGACAACAATCATAGAATTTAAAACTGAAATCCGAGGTAGTTAATGAAGATTAACTATAAGATTCATAAAGTCTGTGTATTGTAAACACCCTACTGTTGCTTTTATTTTTAGGTTAAGAAACCTAATGATTACTTACATGTAATGGAAAATAGATCTTGCACAGTCAGATCCAGTATTTTCAGGGATCTGGTACAAGCAACCAATATTAGAGGAACAACAAGACAGTGCCTTGTATTTAAAATGTGCTGTAGGAAACAAACAACCGGGACAAGTATTTGAGGAGTGTGGAGTATTCACTACCTTCAACAAGACCACAAAACAGAATAATAGAATCCTGCAATTTTGTGCAAGGAATACAATATCATTAAATTCAGGTTTATGTTATTTAGGTGGATGGGTTGTCCACAAACTTGCACATGTGAAGAAAGTTGTGTGTTCCTTGTGTATACATTTCAAATCTGCAAAAGAAGTTCCACAACATTTGCCACGTCAATGGACAATAACTTTTAATGACAGAAATTTAATTTATTCCTCAGAAGCAGTACTGGGTATAATTAAGGCAACTGAAATTACTTTTTATAGAAACAGTAAAATATTGTTAAAAGTTGAAAATGTCTTTGACTCTGTGAAATGTGCAGTGGTCAACAGTGTAAATGTACCCAAATCACTGCCACATACATGATTATTTCTGTGAACTATTCATGAACTTTAATAAAGTTATTAAATATATTTGTTTTGAACTCATTCTTTATGGACTAACCAAAGACAAATGTTAGATTTTAATATTTGTTTATATGTTTTTATGGTCATTTCTTTTAATTGTAGAATAAAGAAATTTGTGTTTATATTCTTTATTTACTAACCAGATGTCAAATTGTTTACATGAATAATTGTTTTTAAGCCTCCTTTAAAGTAATAATGGGTTATTATTAATGAAAAATTTTCTTTTCTTTGAATCAATAAAGTTGTTCAGTATGGCATTTGTAGGTGCATTATTTATAAATATTATAAAGTTTGCAATTTATGTATGATTGATTAATTATTTCAGCCATTCTTAGTGAACTTGACTTTCCAATTATTATTAAGTTAAGGAATAGAAACTGTATTCATAAAATGTGATTTGAAAATGTTTTCAAGTAACTTATAGTTACCATATTTGTACTTGACTTGTATTTAAAACAATAATTCCTTCCGAAATTTATAAATATTTAATTTGCATGTGAATCACAACAAAAAATTTGTTATGGGAATAAATTACAAAATGTTGCTTTACAATGACTTTAAAATGTCTAACTTTGCCAGTGTTGATAAATAAACCCTTAACGAGACTATTCAGGTAGGTTACATAATTTTACTTGGGCCGACGTCAGCGACTGCAGCACTGAGCTTTGCAATTTGATTTTGAACAGTTTCGACAGCAATTGCACACTCTTGGTTTCAGTTTAGGTTTTTTAACTTGCACTATTTTTTCATCGTGCATCGAAATCATAAAAATAACAAAAATAATGTATAAATAATTTGTCTGACTTTGAAATTTGTGGAAAGTTCTACTGACAGTTTAGTTTAGAAATCCTCCTGCGCGGAGAATGTTCAGAGCTGGTAAAAGTCAGCTGGCAGGCGCATTCAATCATTTTATTAAATTAAAGTTTAAAGTCGCTTCGGAATCTAGGTAATTAGCGACCACACATAAATTTTACTTAATTTTAATTAAGAACGTTTATAATTACAAAATTTTTAACAAGTCTTCAGTCTTCTTAGGGGTGGAACAGCAAGTATTTGCTGGAGTGATTCAACCAATTCAGACATCTAAAATTCCCATTGTAGAACATAATATTTATAATATTCATTCATTACTTATATTTCAGTATCATAAAAATACCTTTCGTCAAAGTCAGTATCACAACAGCATTATTATTTTATTACTTACTTAGCTGCTATTGGACATTTGCCCGGTGGTAGCTATATACAAATAAAACACAAATACAATTACAAAAAGTTTACACAATGGAAGAATTTTGAAGTGTAGTTTTTTATCTGAAAAAGAAAAGATAGGTGCCACATAAAATCACTTCATTGCACTTCACTTTTATCACTTCACTGATTCTGAAAAAAAAACTACTACTCACTTAATTTTTCTTAGCCTATTCCTAAACTAATTTACGCTTGCCGGAAAAGTCGTCAGTATTTCTGCAGGCAAGGAATTCCAATCGCGTATTGATCTATTTACAAATGAAAATTTTCCTACGTCTGTACGTTGCCCGTTGTCTTTAATTTTGAACGAGTCGTCATTTAGAAATGTAATTCGGCGCCGAAAGATGGTTTGTTATTTTTTTTCCAGGCCCTGTGGTTCACCCTTATAAACTTCATATATTGCGCACAACCTGGCATGTTTCCTTCTATTACTGAGACCTTCTAACTTTTCGTGAGGATTGTTGGCGAATCGACCCCCAGACATTTTTTTTCAACGCTAGAGTGTGTTAATTTAGTTATGGATCCAAGTACGTCACCCCATATTCAAAAATTGGCCTGACCAGCGTTTTGTAAGCAGAAATCTTGGTTTTTCTCGTGCTTTTCCTCAAGACCCTGTTTACAAAGTGAAGCAACAGCAGCGCCCTCCACCATTCACCTACCAGGGACCTCGCTCACCTCATTACCCCAATTTAAACCTTTAACTAATCGTGATCCCAAGATATTTACAGTTATTTGATTCCGTTACAACTTCGTTCCCCATTTTATATCTAGTGGGAGGGACATTTCTCTTTTTTGTAAAAACGACTGCCTTACTCTTCGTTGCATTTATTTGCGTTTTATTTCTAACTGACCATAGGTAAATTTTGTCCAAATCAGTCTGCAGAATCTGTGCATCCTCAACGTTTACTATTTCCCTATAAACCATACAATCATGGGCAAAAAGTTTTATCTGTGATTTATACCGATTCTTAAGTCATTTATGAATGCAAGGAACATGACACTTCCTTGCGGGACCCTGACGTGATTTTCACCGAGTCGGACAATTTTTCATTCACGCGAAGTCTGAGTGAACGATCTTTTAAAATTCCCGAATCCACTTCAGTACCCGAAAATCTATACCAGTACTTTTCAACTTACTTAATAATAATCATGCGGCACGACGTTGAAGACTTTAGAAAAATCAATAATTATAGCGTCTATAATTGAATTATAAATTTTCCCTTGTCAACCCGTCCGACAGATCTTGGCAGACCGTTGCCAGTAGTCAGTTGGGTCTCAAAAGAGAATCCAGGTCTGAAGCCATGTTGCCCACCGTAAATCCACCCTATTTCGTCCCAGTGCTTACGCAAATATTCAGCTGCCAAGCGTTGAAATTGCTTGCATATCACAGATGTGAGGCTAACCGGTCTTTAATTACTTTTTTCCGATCGCGCACCTGATTTAAATATGGGAAGTACAATCGCCTTTCTCCAATCGTCTGAAACATCAGAATTGTTAATAGATATTTCAAATCCCATCCGGGCCAGCTGACTTATGAGCCTTAAGTTTTCTAATATTTTTGTAAGTTCCTAGCATTGATTTTGAAGACAGATGCAGATCGGCAGTTCTCCCAAGTGGGTAAATCCATCTTTTCCCCGAATACCGTGGCAAGGTAGTTAGCAAACCTGTTGGCTATAATTGCTTCGTCTAGTTCTAGTGTATTTCCTACTCCTTTTAGTGCGGAACAACGCTCTTATTATTATTGTGCCTTCGAATATACTTATAGAATTTTCCCCATCTATTACCTCCCCCTCAAGCAGATTTATTAAATAAAATTCTTGAGCAGTTTTCTTGGCATCGACCAACTTTTTGTTAATATTAAGGAGTTTGTTCCTGTGTTAGGTATTTACTTTCCTTTTGTTGTATGCTTTTCGCACTTTTACTTAGAGTTTTCTAATTTCAGGATTGTAGTATTCCGGGTCAGCGTTTTCTTTTAGATGTTTAAGTGGAACATAGTACCTTATTCCTTCCCTAATTATTGTTTTAAATGTTTCCCAACAGCTGTCAACAGTTTCTCCAGAGCCAGCCCACTCAGCGTATTTTCCTTGTAAGTAATTTCGAAACCCTTCCCCATCTGCCTTCTGGAACTGAAATACCTTTTTTCCTTGTTTTTCCTGCTCGTTGACCTCTACTAATACGTCCAAGGCATGGTTGTCGCTTATGCGAACCAACACTCCCGAATTTAGAAATATCTCCGCAGGCCTTATTAAGAAAACATCAAGGAATGACCCCAATCTAATTGGTTTTAATTTCGTTTGCAAAAACCCCAAATAAAGGAATTTATTATCATGTGAGAATCGCTATTATTTCCTAAATTCCCTACCCAATCGACAAATGGCAGATTAAAATCCCCTCCCACGACAACAATCTCGTTCTCTGCAACTGAATTTGCTATTACATTTCCCAATTTATTGAGACCCTGAAGCCCGTTATTTGGAGGTCTGTAAGCTCCAAAAACCCTCAGAGATTTTCTCAGGCAACTGAGTGGTATTTCGACTGCTATTATTTCATATTCATCATCTACCAAGGTTTCCCTACTTACTATATTTTGTTCGACGCATATGAATACTCCACCTCCCCTACCATCTCTATCCCGCCTAAACGTTACGTAATCCTACCTAAAAATTTCAGCGTTTTGTATTTCACTAGAAAGCCATGATTTTGTCCCTATTATAATGTCCGGATTGCGCAAATCGATAAGATTCCAGAATTCAACGGGTTTGTTAACTATACTTGTACAATTTACCTGCAGGATTACTATCGACTTACGGTTCAGATGAACAACGTCCCTCCCGAAGTCTCAGTCTTGTAGCCAGGAATTCGGATCCACGAAGTTAACGTCGAGTACTCCGCAATCCATTCGAACGCCTCGTTGATCTGTCCGACCTTTCTCCAGTGAACACCTCGTCTTCGCAGTACCCCACTTATCCTGATTTTTGTGCATTTGTATTTACTTTTGAGGGAACGAACCAGTTCATACATATCACCCATAATGTGATTCGTGTTCCTCCAATTTTTTAATTATTTCCTCTGCACAGTTCAATTTGATACTCATTTCGTTTAAAATGTTTTGTAGTCGAGACACTTCCATCTTTAAACAACTGACCTATTGTTGTTCCACTCATGCTTTGCACTTCCAGTTGTCCATAATGCTTTTCGGCCTTTTCAGTTTTTGGCAACTAAAATGGAATCACTTCCCACACTGGCTGCTTGACAGACCAGTATTTAAGTTCTTCTTGCATGTTCCGCGCTGCAACATTACTGGAACAGTTTCCTCCATAACAGGTCCTTGATTAAGTTCTACCCACCTATGACGAGAAACACAGCCAAAACTAGATACATAAAAGCATTCTAGCTGTTTCGTCCTGTATGTAGGACCCATCCACGCATCTGTATTTGCCCGCATAGCACCTGATCCTCGCCCGGTAAACCTGCAGCTCACAGCCCATGCTACTTCAGAAAATCCCCAGCGGAAATCACGTCCTCCTTCCTCGGCAGCCAACAGCCAACTGAGGGCAGCCATCAGCAGCGGTTACGTCTAACTGGAGGTCGAGCCTCCTCTTCTATTGGTCGGAGTTCCTTCCATGTGGAATCTGCTCCGCTATGACAAGTATATATAGGCCTATAACATACTAAAAATCTGTAATTACTAAATGTCATATTTGTATATTCATTCATTCATTACACAATTATTATTGCCATTAAGGCTACCTAACCATAAGGTGAATTAAACGCACACACACATTCATACAAGCATTCATTCAATGTACCGCTGCTGCTTCTACTTCTTTCTCCGCTACCTAAACAGTTCGCCGACTCCCTATTAAAATCTGTAAGAAAAGGGGTTGGGGGAAAAATATATATTTGTGGAATTAAGTAATGTTTGTTTTTAATAATAATTTAAATAATTGTATATATAAATATAAATATCTGTATATAAATATAAATGTAAATAAATAATTTTTGTATAGATATGTCTTACAAGCTGTAAAGAGGCTTGTAAACCTAATAAAGAATATAACTTAGTTAACAATGACTAGGATCGTGATACTTTACAGGAAGATCGACAAAGGTCGGTTCCTGTTTACCTTCTTAACAGGGTCGTATCGACCCAGCTTTGAGACCAGCTCATTGCTAGAGTCGTGCGCCCTGTGGTAAAACCTCTCGGAGGTTTGTAGTATCCTTTCCCATAGGTTATCCACTCCTGACAGCTGCATTACCACGTTGTTGGATGTTTGTGGTGGCAGGTGGAGTGCTCTGCGAAGACACCGTCTTTCCAGAGCGAATATCCTCTCCAGGTGGCTGTCCGCTGCACTGGCCCAGACTGGGGCTGCGTACTCGAGGATTGGGCGGATGAGGGAGAGGTAAATCGAGATTCCCACTCTCGGAGACAGCTTCGAGCTAGAACTAAGAATAGGATATAGAGCACTTAACCTAGCGTATACTTTCCTGCTTGTATCCTTAATGTGGTGCCTCCACGTTAGCCTCGAATTTAAGGTTACCCCTAGATACTTGGCCTTCGAGGACCACGGTAACCACCCCAAAGATGTTAGGACCTCGCCCACCCTTACTGAGAAGGTCCGCATCTGCAGGTAGTGTCCTATGATGCGCACGTAACATCTTGGCAAGGCGGACCTCACCAATTTGAACATTAGCCTCGACTGCCAAACGGAGTCGAAAGATTTTGCGACATCGAGGAACACAACGCCGCTGTGCTGACCTCTGTTCAAGGCGAGAGAGGCACGCTCAACGACCCGAATTATCTGCTGCGTCGTGCTGTGGTCCTTCCTGAAACCAAACTGAAAAGAAGGTATTAGCTTCAGTTCATCTAGGTGAACCTGGAGTCTTACCATAAAAAGCTTCTCGAAAACTTTCGAGAGCGTCGGCAGCAACGATATCGGCCGATGATTGCTAGGGTCCCTGCGATCCTTCCTAGCTTAGGGATCACGCTTATTATGGAGTGCCTCCAGGCACGCGTAAATCTGCGCTGGCTCAGCAGGGCGTTGAAGATTCTCTTCACGTACTCGACGGCTTCCACTGGTAGATTCCTCAGTAGGATGTTGGGGAGTCCGTCACTTCCTGGCGCCTTGCTGGGAGGCAACTTCCGGAGAATGCCTCGCAGCTCCTCTGTTGTGATCTCGGGGATGTCTTCGTCGTCCTCTTGTCTCCTACAAAAATAATTTCGTAAGTATTTGTTGACGTATTCTACCCGTGCTACGTCTATAGGTTCTTCGACAGGGCGGAAGTTCCTCTCAAAGGCGTGCCTTCTCGTAGGAACTTTACACCGCGCCGTTTACTCCCGTGAAATGTGGGATCCTGATCCTCTTCTTAACGAAAGTCCTCGTCGCCTGCCAGAGAGTGCCGTCAGCAACGTTGAGACTCATTAGCCATGCTTCCCAGAGCCCATCACTGTGCTTCTGAGTCGCGGCTCGTATTTCCCGGACAAGCCGGTTCATACGAGCCTTGGCTGGCTTGTCCCGCGTGTCCTGCCAGCACTTTCTGGCACGGTTCTTATCTCTGATGAGCTCCAGGATGCTCACGGGGAGGGAGGGCGTCCTCTGCGCTGTCGGTCGCCGGGGTCCAGATGTCTCGTTGGCGCAGTAGACGGTCATCTCCGTGATGAACTCCACTGCCGGCTCGGTGTCCTCGGGGGCGGGGGCTTCCGCGATGGATTCGGCGAGGCCTCTCTTAAACTTCGCCCAGTCGATGGTCTTGTAGTTTCTCGGAGCTGCCAGTAGGTCGACGTCTGCTTGCATTCTGAAAATCACAGGATTATGGTCAGATGATAGCGCCTGAAGTGTAAAACAGTCCCAAATACCTGTTACTCCCTTAGTTACGGCTATGTCAAGGACGTCTGGGGTTCGTCCGCCGGAAGGGAAATGTGTCGGCTCCTCGGGGGACCAGACATGCACGCCCCTCCCGCCTTAACACGATACAACTCTTGTTACACACGCGGGAGTTCCATTGTGTGTGCTTAGCGTTGAGGTCGCCCATCAGAACGACCTTCCTCTTGATTGCCAGGAGTCCCCTGACGTCGTCTGCTGAGATCCGCTTCGATGGCGGGTGGTAGGCGCTGACAGCGAGGACCTCCCCGTCGCGCAGCTGTAGGGCGACGCCCGTCACCTCGATGGTTGGTGTCGGTAGCAGCGGGATGTAGTAGTGAGGGATGCACTTCTTCACGTAGATGGACACTCCTCCTCCTGCTGTGGGCCTGTCATTGCGGTAGCAGAAGTAGTTCGCGACTCCGACTGCCACCGTAGGTTTCAGGTGCGTTTCTGTAACAGAACAAACATCGATATTTTCATTAGTGAGGAACTGCCTAAACACGTCGGACTGCTTTAATATGCCATTGGCGTTCCACGTACAGAAACATAACTTACGGATATTGAAACACATAAGTTGGCACTGTAAGTGGTTGTCCAGCAGCTGTGAGTTTCCCCATCATTGCCTGGCACATTTGTCCGAACATTTGTGTTACCATTGTCATTACTTGCGTGATCATGGACTGCATCTCCTTACGGAAATCGGCCATGATTTCGTTGACACCGGCTAGTGTCAACTGGGATTCCTGTGGCTGGGCTGCTGGTGGCCTCGGCTGGACCTCCTCGTCTCGGAAGGCTGCTGGTGGTGGCATTGTTGGAGGGTCCTCCCTCGTCTCTGTTGGCCTTCCTCGTAGGGCGTCTGCGATAAAGACGCTCTGGCTGAACATCCGTGTCGGGGCTGGCACTGGGGCAGGACTCTTCTTCACCTGAAACTTTTTTTACAAATTTTTGGTGTTTCGAACAACCCCTCCAGTTTGCCGAGTGTCTTTCCTCGTCGCAGTTCGCACACTTCAGAGCTGCGCGATCCTGCGTTTTGGGCTTTGTGCAGTCTCGAGTCTGATGCTCTTCTGCACATCGCACGCACACAGGTCACCGTGTGCAGTGTTTGGACACATGTCCAAACAGCTGGCAGTTGAAGCACTGCGGGGGACCACGACTAGCTCGGAGCTTCTCGACGGTCACCTTAATATTAAAAAATACTCTAGTTCATAAATATTTAGATTATGTGGCTTGCTTTGCAGCACCACCAGGAAGAGAGGCATAGGGCACTTCTTCCGTGGGTGGTTAAGCCTGTGGACTGACTCCACGTCAAACGACATTTCCTGCAGCTCTTCCTTAATGTCGTCGACGGGAGTGTCCTCGGGAAGACCACACACCACCACCACCACGTGCTTGATGGCGGAATCAGTATAATACTCTATTTTCCGCTTCACAAGCTCGTTAAAGATGGTCACGTAATCATCAGATGTCTTGGACCGGATACGGATCCCACCTGAAACTAATTTAAAATCAGGCATAATAGTACAGCTTTGCCCATTTCCCTTGTAAAATTGTGGCAAGACCCTTGAATTTTGGCCACGATCGGGGGGATCGTGTAGCCTGGATTTTTCCTCTTCAGTTGCTGCTTCTGTTGGTCGGCCTCCTGGCATTGTTGGTCCTCCTGGGCGACCGTGGCCAGAAACTCGAAGTTGTTGCTCGTAGCAACTTCCTTCACTGCTGCTGGCTTTGGCCTGGCCCCATTCTGGACCAACATGAAGCCGTCCTCTCGTTGGGCTGCTGCTGGATCTGCGGCTGCAGCTTTTCTGGCACTAACTGTTGCAGCCATCAGCCAACTCTCCAAAGATATAGGAAAACAGCAGGCCGCAGAAAATTTACTGTCTGGCAAAAGAACTCCATTGAAAAGACAATTTCCTGTGAACTAGATAGTTATATTAATATGTAGTTTATGAAGTGATCAATTTTACATTGAATAAAGCTGTAAAAGAATTTGTATATTTTAGTATTGTACAATTGAACACTTGTCAAAGAATTTGTCACAGAGAACGTTGCTCGGAATAATAAAAAGTAGGAACACCAATCACAGAATGTAAAACTGAAATCCGAGGTAATTAATGAAGATTAACTATACGATTCATAAGGTATTGTAAATGATGGGGGGGATATTATTTAAATGAATGTAATTATTAAGTTTAAATATATATTTATTAATTTTAATCTCAGGGTACTAATGATTTGGGTGATCACGTGTAGCAGATCAGTTCGTTGACGAACCTGAGTTGTCTTCATGGGCGTCTCGCTGTAATTTCCGTGTTGTGGAACTTGAAGCGGCCGGTCGACATAAGCACGAAGTCTTCCTTTCCTTGTTGCTAATGCCTTTCTTCCCTGCTTCCTGGACTGCTCAAAGCATGGTCGCCGCTGCCACCTCACCAATCTCCTCTCTCCTAAATCCACTGCAAAAATCTCTCCAATCTCTCCTCTACCTCCTCTCTCCTAAATCCACTGCAAAATCTCTCCAAAATCTCTTCTATCTCCTCTCTCCATCCATTTCACGATCTCTCGAAAAATCTAATCCCCTAAAATTGTCTCCGCCAGCCTCTTTAAAGCCTTGTCCCCACTTATCAGACACCTATCACTAAGGTGGCAGGGATGGATATCCTCCAATCATATCCCTTGTTTATTTGGGGAAAACACGCCACCCAGTCACCAAATTCCCAGGCATTCCGAAACGGCGACGTTAGTCCAGGTGTCAGTCGCAGCCCCTTTTGTTGTTTATTCTGAGTGGCGAGACGGCGGGTGGAAAAACCCCTTCTTCCTAGCAAACAACTTGCTCGGACGCGGGTTCTACTGCGCTACAGTATGTGTATTGTAAGCACACTACGGTTAAGAGATTATGGATTTTGCTCTTTTTTAGGTAGAGAAAGCTAAAGATAACTTACATGTAATAGAAAATAGATTCCAGCAGATCTTGAACAATCAGATCCAGTATTTGCAGAGATCTGGTACAATCAACCAATATTAGAGGAACAACAAGACAGTGCCTTGCATATAAAATGTGCTGTAGGAAACAAACAACCGGGACAAGTATTTGAGGAGTGTGGAGTATCCACTACCTTCAACAAGACCACAAAACAGAATAGTAGCATCCTACAATTTTGTGCAAGGATTACAATATCATTAAATTCAGGTTGATGTTATTTTGATGGATGGATTGTCCACTCTTTAGTCTGTGAAAATAAAAAAATGATTTATATGATAATTTGAAAGAAATTATTACTTAAATTCAGAAGAAAAATAATAATAAATATTTCACTAAACATTTCCAAACAAACTAAATTAATTTCCCAAAGTCACAGCTAGTCATCTGGATCCTAACATACTCAAAAGTCTTGATAAAGAATATTCTATCAAACTGCTTGGTCCTCAAATCGAAACACGGATTATGAAGAACGTCTGATGAGTATGATTATTATATTAATTTGGCTAGGTGATATTTTATTCAAGACGTATTCCAGCATCATAAAGTAGCTGTTTGAAGTGATAGATCCGTGGAGAATTCCAAACTGGAAATTAATGAACGAACATTACTGATATGGTAATTCAGAGCTTGAATGTATTCCAGAATCTTAGAGAAAAGATGATCGGAACCAGTAGATACTAACCGAGTCGCCGTCGAACGAATAGAAGCACGACGTGATGTGAATGTTACAGGTGTGTGCAGGTTGACTGTGGTGCAGGATCTTCCAGAAAAGAAGACCGGACTCCGCTGATACTTGCCGAGTCGCCGAGGAAGGAATAGAAGCTGTACGTGATGTCGATATTGCAGGTGTGTGAAGGTTGGCTGTCGTGCTGGATCTTCCAGAAAAGAAAAATCGAACTCCGCTGAAACTAGCTGAGTCGCCGAGGAACGAATAGAAGCTCCACGTGATATGGATATTGCAGGTGTATGCTGGATCTTCCAGAAAAGAAATCCGGACTCCACAGAGACAAGTCAAGTCACCGGAAACGTGTCTAAGCTCCGCTGGATGTGGATGTTGCAAGTGGTGAAGGCTGATTGTCGTGTAGGATGTTATGGAAAAGATTAGGTACTTAGAAATAAATCCCGATACCGTGGAACGATTTATATTTCTACGTGTTGGTTGAACAATCTGAAAATAACAATAATCACTTCTTTAAATAATATCAATTTTAATTATTTTGAAGAGAGTATTATTTGTTAGGGTATATCAGAATGGGAAATAATATTAATTTTTTTAAATAATATAGGTATTATGTTCGCAGGAGTTTCTTTTGAGGCGTAGTTTAATTGTAAGGAATTTGAAATTAAAATAAGCAACTAAGCTGAAAATATGGTTTTTGAAAAACGAAAGGAAATCATATTAAAAATTCAATGAAACTCCTTGAATTACGGATGATTATGAAGTATTAGGGGATGCAGACGAAGACCAGGAAAATATAATAAATGGCATGAACGTAGTTCTAAAAGCAGAGTTCAATATGAGGATGAAGATATGTAAACCAAAGTAATGTGTTGTAGAGTGGCAAACATTGCTACAACATAGAGTATTAAATGAGAAGTGATATTTTGAAATAAGTTAATTAATTCTGCTAATATGCTAATATGCGTATGAACTGGGGAAGGTATAAATATAATAGACATTAAGAGTAGGATAACCCAGGCAAAGATGGCTTTCGTAAAAGGAATTTATTTTCTGGCAGTTGAAGTGTTAATATTAGGAATTTATTTGTTAAATGTTCGTATGGAGTATGGGGTTTTTGGAAGCGAAATGCTCGCTGTTCGATTTTCAGAAAGAAAATTGATAGAAAAAATGACGTTAGATATACAAAATTTATTATTAAATTGAAAAATACTCACTAGTAGTTTGTGAATGAAACTCTCCTAGTTGCTCCGAAGTCAGCTATCGCTTTCAAAGGAATGAAATCATTTGCCTGGTAACGGAACCCATTGTTTTCTCGGAACCGCACTTGCCATTTTTGTTGTAGGTTCCGTGAATAGTTATTTAGTTTGTTTCATACTTTCCTTATTAAATTAGTGTTTTCAAATGATGAAGCTGCTTGATTCAGTAGTGCCAGAGGTGATCTAAATTAATATGTTGTTTGTCTAAGAATATTTTTCATTAATACTGAATAAATTAGTTCTCATTAAATTGAGTTTTTAATGACTTATTCATATAATAATAATTTTACTTTGTGAATAATTACTAATTCATCTTTACTCCATCATAAACAAAATTATTTTATTAATTAATCCTTTAAATTCATATGCTAGCTATATATATCATAATTTAAACGAAAAAAAAGGTATAATACACTATATATATATAAATAGTTATAAGTTAGAAAAATAAAGTTAAATAAGGAATTCAATTGTGTACCAAGCCTCTAAAGGCTTAACGTAGCATTTACCTGGGGATATCAGCGTTATACAAAGTAAGTTCTGTCTAATTCTCATAACCAAAAATGTGAATTTGGTAACTGGTGACCCACCTGCTAATCAACAAAGCGGGGCCACTTCAGAGACTATTTAATTAGATTATCGCTGCATTACTGCTGCATTGATTTTACTGCAACTTAATTTCTCCAGCAAACACGAAGCAATCAACAAACACAACAGCTGCTGACCTCCGTTCCGGCTGCGACACAAGAACTTCAGTAAAACATCACCACCAAAACCCAGAGTTAACAGAGGATCCATCTACCATCATGGACTGCTCTCTGGAAAGCACACTCAATAACCATCGGAAAACGTTAGTACCTCATTAGATACTCAACCTCCTTCTCCTATTTTTCAATCTTCTACCATAAATAAACGTAAAATGAAACCAAATTATCAGGCGGCCTCAACCTCCACAAACAATTCCACAGATATGTCTGCCAATATAGTAAACTCGCCGTTCAAAACATCTAACATTCGAATTGCTACAGGACATAAACGACGATACCGACCAATTTTCCGCGATCCCTCCCAAACAAATCATTCATCCTCCTATATTTGTTAACAGTGTCGACGGTGTCAACGTTGTCTTAAATACATTACAATCCTTACTTACATCTAAATTTATATACAATATGACACATAATAAATTTAAGTTAAAAGCTATTGCAATCGAAGATTTACGGAAAGATGTCAACTACCTTCAAGTCAACAATGCCGAATTTTATACGTTTCAAGTTTAAAGCGAGAGAAACATCCGAGATTCCATACGCGGGCTAAACCCCAAATTTGACACTTCAATCATTTCAGCAGAACTTAAACTTCCCCCCTGTTCAAATCCCCCCCATCACAAAAGTACTTGTTCCTGGACCTGCTATCTGATGCCAGAAACAATGCCATTTACGATTTACTTTCCAAACAAAAATTGAACCACCAAACCCCAAACGTCACATCCCACAATGTTTGAGGTGCTATGACTTTGAGCACATTTAAAACTATTGCCACAATTTCCCACGTTGTATACGCTGTGAACCTTTCCGCCGAAAGCCCAAACCTTAAACCCTCAAAAATCATATGCACCAACTGTAAAGGATCCCACACAGCGAGTTATAAAGATTAGCCATATTATAAATCTATCCAACATTCATATATAATACCTAAACCCTTCAAGCCTTCCACTACATTTACGCCCAAAGAATTTCCACCTCAACCCTCTACCTCCTCCAACCCTTCCATCCCCAACCCACAACCTAAACAGATGCTCTTCTATTCTCGCGTTCTAAAAAAAACCACTCCCCCCAATCTCACATCCTTCACCATTGCCTCCGTCAACCAACACACCCAACACAGTTCATCTCCTCAATACCTTCTGTTCCAAAACAGACAGTTTAATATCCCTCATCACTCCACTGATCCATCTCCTCTCTACCCAAATACCCAAACTCCATGAAAACAAAAATTAAACCTGCTCCATTATTCTCAACTTACCATTTGCACACGGAACGTCCGTGGCTTATCGAAGAAACATCACGAGTTAGAGCTCTTCCTTCAAATATCTATAATATCACTAAATTTCAATTTCATACGATACAAATCGTACCGGGCTGATCATCCCCATGCGGCAAGAAAAGGTGGATCCCCCCTCATCATTAGAAATTCCATTAGTCACAATGAACTTCCATCCATTACATCCAACGAATTCCAACTAACCCAAACAACTCTCTGCCTATCTAACAGTTCCATCTTAAACATCTCCTCCTTTTACTCATCACCAAGCAACAGACTCCGTCAAGACTTCTAGCATAAACTCCTTACATCCTGTCAATCCCCCTTCATAATCGGAGGTGACTACAAATCTAAGCATCCCCATATCGAACCCCAGAAGCAACCATGTAAACAATTCTATCGTAAGCAAAAATATAAATATTATTTCCGCTTCACAACCCACTTATTACCCCGACAATGCCAAATCCACAAAGACAGAGAAGGAACTTGAAAATGCACTGAAGGAAATAAAGTTTGACATACAGGAAAACAGGAGGAGCTATCATATTAAAAAATGGTGATCTTTTATATTACAAAGGATCAACGCCAGGACAAAGAGGGATAAACCTAATCACGAATAAACCTAATAATTGGTGTCTTTAATAGCAAAGTGGGCCGCCGTAGTAATACAGAGGAAAGCCGAGTCGGGCCACACAGCCTTGGAACAAGAAATAGAAGAGGGGAAGGATTAGTTCAATTCGCTGAAAAACACAAATTGAAAATAATCAACGCATTCTTCAGGAAACATCAGAACCTAAGATGGACCTGGCGCTCACCAGATGGCAAGACAATAAACAAAATAGATTACATCCTGAGTAACAAACTAAACATAATAAAAAATATCCAAGTAATTTCTCAGCTATAATTTAGTACAGACCATAGACTGGTGAGAGCAGAAATAAAAATACTAAAGAAACGGAGAATTGCAGGTAAACCACGCAGACCAGAAATAGAAAAATTAGATATAATTAAATTCAAGCAGGAACTACAGATGCAACTACAACAAAAAATGCGAACAAAAATCAAAATACTCAAGACATGTATAATGCACTAGACACATAAGAACACAAGTACAGGAGAAACAATGAAGAAGAGAGTAAGCAAAATAAGACATAGTACCATACAGCTAATATATCGCAGATCGAAGTTCAGAATTAGAGATAGTTGAGATTTAAATAAAGAAGAATTCGCAGAACTAGATAAACTCACGAAAAGAGAAATTGTGAAAAACATCCAATCCGCAACAACGTAAAAAATACTGTAAACAAGTAAATCAATAAGAAAAGCGAAGGGGAAAGTCCATGGGGAAAACCAATGGATATTAGGAACAAAAAATCAGTCAAGGATCCCCTAACCACTAGAAAAGGCATAATCGAATCAGAAACGGGATTCTATGAGGTTAGAACAGCAAATAATGAACTTAAGAAAGGAAAGACCGGGTGAAGATAATATATACAATGAGCTCTTAAAAGAAGCTGCAGATCTCTTAACACCAATCATCACAGAAGTTTCAACAAAATCAAACAAACGAAGGTCATTCCCGACTAATATAAAATAAACACGATTATACCCCTTCACAATAATGCTACAAAGAATGACTTGAACAACTATAGTTCTATAAGCCTGATGTCAAACTTATATAACTGTTCACAAAAACACCAAAAAGGCGAATAAGAAAAACACTTGACGAGAATCAACCCTCAAAAAAGGCAGGTTACAGCTCAGTGGACCATATTCAAACTATCAGTCAAATAATAGAAAAGTCACAAGAAAATCACTTAAAAATTAACCTAGCTTTTGTAGATTACGGCAAAGCCTTTGATACAATCGAACACCCAAACATACTTCAAGCACTAACCAACCAAGGAGTAGAAGTAAAACACATCCAGTTACTAAGAAAAATCTATAAACGAAGTTATGCTAAAGAAATTACTGAAAACCATGCCAACATTTCCGTATGGACAGAGGAGTCAGACAAGGGAACCCTATTTCCCAAATCTATTTACCTGTATGCTGGAAGACATATTCAGAAAATTAAAATGGAATAAGAAACAAGGAATAGGCCTTAATGGCAAGAGACCAACAAATTTGAGGTTTGCAGACGACATTTTTCAATTCGCCAAAACTCCAAGAAAGTTACAATCAGTCAGTCTTAAGCAGTACGAGCTTTGTACAGCACTCCGCCGTTGATTAAACGCTTATAACCTCTACGTGTGTGTGTTATTGAATCTCACGATCCCTACGAAACGTGACATTTTTTGTGGAGGCGCCGGGTACATCTAAACTTAACACACAGTGGCTCCCATTAGACCTCGACAAAGCAGGAGACTCCAAGGCTTGAATCCGGAGTACGTACCATACACAAAACCAACAAGCATTGTGATGGATCGCCAGGAAAGGAGCTCACCGGCTGATGCTGCTGTTCAGCAGCAGATAAGGAACCCCGCCATCATCACAGGAGACGCCGGACAAGACCCAGGCAGATGGCTCAAGGGCTACCAAAATCCTCCGTCGATGACCATCGCCAAGATGTCTGCAAATTATATAGACATAATGTAGGACCACAAGTCGGTACGAACCCTAATTGATTCCGGCGCATATTTTTCTGTTATCTCCGAGACGTTTCGACGACAGTTGAAGAAGACCAAGATCGCTGATAACAGGAATACTATTTTAAGGGTCGGGGATAGGCAAATATGTGCAACCAGCCGGAAGATGCACCATCAGGCTGAAAATTAATAACAGAATTCAGCCGTTCGAATTTATCGTCCTGCCGCAATGTAGCCACGACGTTATCCTCGGATGGGACTTTTTGAAGAGCTCGCAAGCCGTAATTGACTGTGGACGTTCTGAAATTATGTAAGACGAATTGCAAGCTTCCGAATAAATAGGAAATAAGGATTCGTGGCGGTTATTTGTTCTCGACGATGTTACCATTCCTGCGTCGAGTGCTGCCAAGGTTACAGTCGCGTGCCCTAAGTTAAATGGCCACGTAGATCTTATAATTGAAGCGAAGAAGAAATTATCACAAGTCATTATTCCTGCGTCGGTAATATCGTTCAAGAATGGCACTGGAGATTTATGGGTAGTTAATGGGCAGAACGAACCTCAGTTTCTTCCGAGACATATGTGCTTAGCAAGGGCTGAGCTAATAACACCACAACATCTGACTGTCATGGAAGAAAATCTACCCAGCCGCAGACTTCCTACAGTGACGAAAAACAACGAATTCGAGTTTCGTAAGTTACTGGCGCCGCAGTTAACCATCGATCAGCAGACAAAATTTCTTAAATTGCTTCAGAAATATTCTGCGTGCTTCGACGCAGTAATCAGGGAAAAATCAACCACTGTGAAGGTGAAACATTAATACTGGAAGCTACTCACCTATCAGTCAGAGGGCGTACTGAGTATCACCAGCAGAAGGACGCATTATTAAAGAAGAAGTGGATAAGATGCTTGGCCGAGGAATCGTCCAACCATCACAGAGCCCGTGGTCATCACCCGTCGTACTAGTCACAAAGAAGGATGGAACCTGGCGATTCTGCGTCGAATATAGGAGACTTAACAAGATCACGAAGAAGGACGTTTATCCACTACCAAGAATTGACGCTACTCTGGATTGTCTAAAGGGCGCAAAGTTTTTCTCCATCATGGACTTGCACTCAGGGTACTGGCAGTTAGAAGTGGACGAAGCCGACCGAAAGAAAACAGCCACCAGACGGACTGTACGAATTCAAAGTTATGCCGTTTGGGTTGTGTAATGCACCAGCAACATTCGAACGAATGATGGACAACTTGCTGCGCCACTTGAAATGGACTATGTGCCTCTGCTATTTGGACGACATAATAGTTTTCTCGGAAACATTCAGCGAACATCTGCATAGACTGCGAACTGTTCTCGAGTGTCTGAGTACAGCAGGGCTGAGACTGAATCCAAAGAAGTGCCTATTCGGTGCAAAGGAAATAAAGATCCTTGGCCATCTAGTCTCACGGGAAGGCGTACGACCAGACCCGGAAAAAGTCAGATCGATAACAAACTTTCCTCGGCCAAGAAATCTACACGACGTCAAGAGTTTTCTTGGGCTCTGCTCTTATTATAGGCGTTTTGTCCGAGACTTTAGTGGAAAGGCACGGCCACTACACAAACTGTTGCAAGGAGACGCCAAATTTATCTGGAGCAGAGAACAACAGGAGTCTTTCGACATTTTTTTTATTCACTAATTACACTAATAACCTGTTTTCTTGAGTATCTATAACAGGCCTTATTTTAATTTCTTACAATGTTTGTCTTACAGATTTATTCTATTTTATTTTATAAATAATTATTTTCTTAAACAATAATAAAACTAATAAACTAAAACTAAAAACAGAAGAGTATTGGGTGAATGGGAGTGGGAGGATTGAAGGGAAAGTGCTGTAAGATCACAGCTGGCGGAATATGGAAGGGAAGAAAGAGCGGGCGCTCTAATTTGAAGGGAGAGGAAAGCTATGTTAAGTCATATCTGCTTCCATCTTCTTTTACATTACATTATAGTCTGAGATTTTTAAAAAATTTTTTATAATACTTATATATATATATACATCAAATATGGAAGTATATATTTTGCAGCGGTCTTTAGAGCAGACTGTGTATTATGCAGACGCTCTCCCTGCATAAGTTCTACCAGTAAAAGATGTGTGGAGACGCAGGAGGTCAGCCATTGCTCTATTCTTGTCTCCTGGGCTTCCTTTTGGAGGCAGGAGACAGTCTTTCAATGTTCGCTTCCTCCACCCTTCCTGCATCTCTAGCACAGGTTGTACTTCCAGCTCCGATATTCCGATTTCCCTCATTTCCCGGCGTCCAGGATATGAGGGTTTAAGCTGGCTTCTTAAGTGTTTTTTTTTCATTTCTACCGCCATATTGATATGAAGATGTCGGGACTGTATATATCCTTGTCTGTTCATATCTGTTTTACTTTCCGGTTCCTGGGATTACCGGTCCAGGAGAGTGGTGTTGTCAGTCACAACATCTTTGAGGGACCCAAAGAAGTGTCGAATTGTTTGAAGCAGTTAAACCGTCTTCCTCTCTACCCGCTTTTCAGAGAAATTTGATTTTTTTTTCTTTATGATTATGGAGCTTCCATCTAAGGTTGTTTGCAGTTATATCTTCCTAGCTCAATCCGGGATATCTGGTTTGTTATATTTTCGAGCACTGTTACTAAATACGGATCCCTGATTACAACTTTTAGATCAATGTCCTTTAAGGCATTCCGTTCATCTTGATTTATGTCATATCCAGGGCAATCAAACACTACATGTTCAGGAGAGGATAGCTCTTCGCACATGCACAGGGTGTCCTTGTTTCTTTTTATCCTACTAAGGTACAGCCCATATGGTCTTTCGACACGCTGCGACGAGCCCTTGTTTCCGACCCCGTTCTGGGGTTGTTCGACCAAAATGCACCGACTGAATTGCATACTGACGATAGCGGCCACGGACTTGGTGCTGTACTCGTTCAGATATTCGGCAAAAAAGAGAAGGTCAAAGTCTACACGTCGAGAACACTAAGCAAAGCAGAGAGGAATTATTCGACGACAGGGAGAGAATACCTTGCTGTTGTTTGGGCCATAAATTAATTCCGGCCGTATCTCTTTGGCAAACCGTTCACGGTTGTGACGGACCACCATTCTCTCTGCTGGCTGACCGGACTCAAGGATCCTTCTGGACGACTCGCTAGGTGGGCTTTACGACTTCAGGAATACGACGTCACGATAAAGTACAAGAGTGGACGAAAACATCAGGATGCAGACAGTCTCTCCCGAAACCCTGTTGACGACGAAGAACCTAAGAGTGAGATCCTTGATTATCTTAATTCTTTGACTAATATTTCTGTGGAACAGAGAAAGGATCCGAAGCTGAATGAGATTATACAAGCTTTGAACTCTTCCCAAGGTGTGAAAGGGGACTACGAAATAATTAATGACGTACTACACAAGAAGAATTACGACTCATTGGGAAGAAGATGGGTGGTAGTCATCCCCAAGCAACTGCGCTTAGAAATTCTGCGGGAGTTCCACGACGCACCCACCGCTGGTCATCTAGGAGTCGTCAGGACGTATGACAGAATACGGCGGCGATTTTATTGGCCGCGACAACTGAAGGACGTCAGACACTATGTAAGCCACTGCAGAGAGTGTCAGAGAAGAAAGACGATTCCCCAGCGACCACCTGGGCGACTACTGCCGATTCCTCCGGCCGACGCACCATTTCAACGCATTGGAATTGACCTGCTCGGAAGATTTCCAACATCATCCCGGGGAAACAAGTGGATTATTGTCTGCACCGATTACTTAACTCGATTGTCACAAAAGCCGTAGCAACGGCAGAAGCTTCCGAGATCGCCACCTTCGTCGTCGAAGAAATAATACTTAGGCATGGAGCTCCAAGAACCATAATCATAGACCGGGGGACGGTATTTCAGTCTAGACTAATACATGAGGTCAATAGACTGTGTGAAATAACGCACTAAATCCTCAAACAAACGGGCTTACCGAGCGGTTAAAAAAACATTGGCCGACAAGTTGTCCATGTACACCGACGTCGATCAGAAGAACTGGGAAGCCGTACTTCCATTCGTGACGTTCGCCTACAACACCGCTAAGCAAGAAACAACGGGATTCACACCATTTTTCCTGGTTCACGGTCGCGAGGCAGAAACAACAATGGACACGATATTACCTTTCAATCACGATGTTAATGACAATTACATTGGTCACTTAGTAACGAGGGCCGTTGAATCCCGACAACTAGCCCGAATACGTATGCTCCAAGCTCAAGAGACGCAAGACATCGTCCAGTTTTGTACCAACCAGGCGATCTAGTCTGGATCTTTACTCCCATTCGCAAAGTCGGCCTATCAGAAAAGCTCCTCAAACGGTACTTTGGTCCGTACCGTGTGCTAAAACGCTTATCCGATGTCACATATGAAGTCGAGGATTATGATTCTAATTAGAGACGCAGAAAGATCCGCGACACCGTCCACGTACTGAGGATGAAGCCATACCATGAACCCGACGCTCAAAGGGAGGTTGAAGACCAAACACGACCCGACGACGACGCTGAATTTCACGGGGACGAAGACGTAGGAATGACGACTGCCAGCTCAAGAACAGGAAGAACTGGACCTACTTACGTCGGGCCAACGACGAGATCCAGAGGACTCAAGGCAGCTCAGAACTAACAGCGAGGCGCTGTGTTTTCAAAGGAGGGAGCAATGCCACATCTGAAGACCTGCAGTGATGGCAGAGCGGTAGCGAGCCGGACTGCAGACACGTAGACTCGGGTTCGAGTCCCAGCCGACGCAACCATTTTTATTTGTTTAATTTATTTACATTGCTTGCCTTTAGTTTCTAGTATTTTCTGTTTCTAGAATGTTCTGCTTCTAGAATATTCCATGTATGTATAAATAGGACTGGATTCCAAATCGGAGTCAGTCTTAAGCAGTACGAGCTTTGTACAGCACTTCGCCGTTGATTAAACGCTTATAACCTCTACGTGTGTGTGTTATTGAATCTCACGATCCCTACGAAACGTGACATTTTTGGTGGAGGCGCCGGGTACATCTAAACTTAACACACAGTGGCTCCCATTAGACCTCGACAAAGCAGGAGACTCCAAGGCTTGAATCCGGAGTACGTACCATACACAAAACCAACAAGCATTGCGATGGATCGCCAGGAAAGGAGCTCACCGGCTGATGCTGCTGTTCAGCAGCAGATAAGGAACCCCGCCATCATCACAGGAGACGCCGGAAAAGACCCAGGAAGATGGCTCAAGGGCTACCAAAGGGTCGCCAAATTCAATAAGTTGGACGACACGGTTTGCCTAGCCAATGCATTTTTTATTTGGACGGAACCGCAAGACAGTGGTTCGAAAATGTTGAAGAAAAGTTGACCAGTTTGGAAACATTCAAGGCCGAGATACAGAATGCATTCGGCGATTCTGAGCGTCATGTTCGGCAGGCCACAGAAGAGTTAAAATACAGGGCTCAGAAAAGTGGCGAGAACGCCCAGTCGTACATCCAAAACGTTCTCGCATTGTGCCGAACGGTAAACCCAAACATGAGGGAAGATGAAAACTGGCACATCTGATGAAAGGACTTATATCAGGCCCTCCTACTAATGGACGTAAAATCGACGGACGAGTTCGTAAAGCACTGCCAGTTCATCGAAGAGATGAATCAAAAACGAATTCGACGAAGGTTCGAGAGGCTTCCCGACGTAGTGCCGATTGCCTCAGTAGGAGAGGCGAATGATCTTTCGTCTCTCCTTCGACAAATAGTAAGGGAGGAGATTCAGCGTGCTCTATCCCTTAGAAACGACGTGGCAGAACCAGAGGCCATCCAAGAGACCATCCGGGAGGAAGTGGAAAGCGTTTTGGCGCCAATCTCCACCCCGACAAATTTCTTGAATTTCTAAGGTTCAAAAATTTCCGATAATAATCCACTGTAGTGCGCAGTTAACAGATATCGGCTCATCGTGTTTTATTGTGTATTAATTGCTCAAATAATGTGCTAGTTCACTTTCTTAGATGTGTGACACAAAAAGTAAAAGTAAATCTGTTCTATCAGTCGCCAAAATAAAATAAAATTTTTGAAGTCTCCAAGAGTCAAAATATAACTTTGAAAGGTTCAAGATTATTTATTCGTACTGAAGTATTAAATGATCTACGGTTTTCTTTTTTTAAATTTATTTGTAAATGCATAAACGTAATTGTCATTATCGACTTATATGATATTACAATATCCGTTGCATATTTGGGCTTTAAATTAAAAATTTTGTACATTTTTACTTAATATTTACATATTCAGGGCAAACGTTGAATGGACCTAAAAGAATGTATACTGAAAGTTTACATTTTATTGTTTAAAACGGTTTTTTATAATTATTTATTGTTTTACTGTGCAACTTTTTCAGTTTTCATGCTGGTTAAGATAATTTTCTTTAAAATCTATTCTCCATGATCGCGAGGTCTCTTTCAATTGCAATTTTCACATGGGGAATTGTTAATTTCAAAGTGGCTACCACGGTTAGTAGCAGACGAAACCTTAATTACAGTTAAGCCCGACAATACATGTTGGCATGTACACATTCCCAAACTAAAATTGAACAAACAATAAATAAATTAACCTATATTTTCGAAGAAACTCGCAACCACCGGTAACGAACAGATACATTTGCTCGGCTTTTGGCGGCGTGTAATCAAATCAACGGAGACAGCGGTTGGCACTTAGGCTATAAAAACTACACCCGGCGTCACGGCTCGGGAGTTTCCATAAAATTGTGTGAGAAACCACGACCAGGCGACATTATTTCCCCAAGTGTAATCATGTATATTATTGGAGGAGATCCATTCCTACCACCTTGGTGATAGATGTTGCAGAAGTGGGGACGACGTCTTAAACAGGCAGAAATTGAACAGATTATTGGTAGAGAATGGAATGAAAATATTGTTGGCGAGATGATGAGATTGTGGAGATTGGTGGCGACATCAGATTGGTAGAGAGACAGATTGATAGAAAGTGAATTAGAGAGATTGGTGGTCAAGAGCAGTGAGATGGAATTTTGAGACAGATTTTAAAAGAGATTGTTGGAGATCGCTGATGATCTGGAGACTGACGAGGAAGGCGCCGGAACCTTCACTAAGACAATTATAAAATGGACTTTTTCAGACGTATAAAAAATTTTGTACGACACCGTATTACGTTTTCCAGTTTATACCACTAGAAAGAATGGGTATTTATGTAATAGAAAACATATATTTTATATATTGTCTTCAGAGTTAACGTTTCCAATTTCCGTACAAAATCCATTGTAGTGCCTGTTTACAAGTATCGTCTCTTCGTGTGTTATTGTGCATTAACGCTCGAATAACATGCAAATTCACTTTCTTAGATTTGGGAGGCATATAAATTAAAAGTAAACACTTTTCGATCAGTCCCCTATATAATATTTAACGTATGCATCTCCAAATTTTAAAATATACATTTAGTTAATGCGCAAGTTTCTTTTTCATTACTGTAGCATTAAAAGATCCTTGATATTCGTAACTCGTCGATAAAAATTCCAATAAAACACACTCAAAATTCTACTTTGCACTACCAATAAAAGGTTCGGATTCCGACGGGCACGAGATCTCTATCAGCTGCATTTCTCGCGTGGAAAAACGTAAACTTCACAGTGGCTCCCAAGGTTCGTAGTGGACAAAACATTCCTCCGAGTTAAACCTGGATATTTGTTAGCTCCTGCACATACGTCAACTAAAAATGGACAAGAATATAAGTAAAATTACTTAGTTTTTCGAAGTAACCCTCAAAATGACCAGATGCCCTCTAGACGTTGAGTTACTATTATTGTTCCAATGATTAAAGGCGTTTGCCTCATCGCAAAAAGGCAATAATTAATATTTCGCTTCTAGAAAAAAGTTATCAATGCTTAATGAAGTAAACCTCTAAATAACGTAATATACCATAAGCAACAAATTACATATGTCAGAAAGTTACTTTATATAAATGATTCATTATTTTCAGATTTGTACTCATTAAGACGCTTTGGTAAATTTGTATTTAAAAAATTATGTGTAGCGTATTCTTCAATAATTTAATATTATTTCTGCTAAGAATATTTAATAAATGCGATAAACGTTCGTGGAAGTCTACTCAACAATACTGGGTCGTTGCTAAGGAATTTTCTTTCATTCTGAATACTGAGTTATAAAAAGCAAGTAAGCAGTATTTGAAAATGACGATTAAATACTTAATAATTTCGTTTTTTAGGCGCTTCCGCTGCTGCGGCAGTGGACACGAACCTGAAGACACGCAGCGCCAGGGGTGTCCGGAGGCCCTGCGCCTCCGGCTTGACGTAAAAACCGTGAGGGACACCCCGTTCACCGCATCCACGGTATCGCTTTTTGCCCTCAAGGACACTGGGACCTACGGGTCCACTGTGTCCCTCTAAGAGATGGGAGAAGCGACGTGAGGTAAGATGTGTGCAGAAATATTAACATATTCTAGTTTTTTAATTGGAGCATTGGATAATTTTATTTGTTCAACTCTGTAGGTGAATTCATACTCATTGGAAGACACGCATTTGGTGTCAAGTCAACAAGACGATACTGTTTTGTATTATTTTTGGAAATACATCAGTTTTGCAAAATGTAATTGTGTATTAATTAACTTATGTTTGCCATCTTTATTTATTTACTATTGATATAATTTAACAAATTTTTTCTAAAACCGACTGAAATATATGTTATTGAAGAGCCACATCTATATATGAATGATTAATAAAATAATACCAAACAAATTGATTACCTATTTATGTCTTAAGAATTTACGTGTAAATATATTTCAAAAGCAGAGTGTTTAAATAATTTCCGAACTTGTGATGTAGTGCTTCTTTGTCTGTAATAAGATCTCTGATGTAGTTTGTCGTTTACATTTGAAAGTGATAAATAGTTATCTACTGGTTAAAAGATTTGTAGTGGTCTGCAGTATTTATGAACAATAAACATTTTGTGGCACCTTTTCAGAAGTCCCTGGCAGCATAGATATGAATCTTCAAAGAGATGACAGATAAGTATAAGCAGTGAATACTTTGATTCTCCTAATGAATTACTTATTAAATGAAATCCTAACCACAAAGGCTACCCCTACTGTTTTTAAGAAATCTATCATTAATGTTATTCCATGTTGACCTTCGTGATTAAAGTTTGTATACTTCTCGGTATAAAAGGAAGTCAGAATAATATTACATTGTTTAATATCAATCATTGAACTTGATTGTCAGTTTAATATTCGGCAGAAAAACTGATTACAACAGCCAGTATCAAAAGGAAGTCACTTCAAGTGATACAGAAATTAAAATCCCAACGTTTGACATGTTTAATTTTATGTAGAATTGATTTGATATAATCTTATAATAATAGGCGTGTCAAGAAAAAAACATGTCATTCCATTTGTAAAATTAACCACAAAAGTGAGAGTAATATTTATTTTCAAATATTTGATTACAAAATACTATGTCAACGTTTATTATTATTATTCGGATTAACCTCATTAATTATTTTAACAGTCAATTGTTGAACCAGTAATTCAACCGCACATAACATTTTTAAGTTCAAAAATACGTTATTAATGCTGAAGTAAATTGTGGACAGATGACTTTGTGGTCCTGTAGAGGAGATGTAAGTGAAAAGCGTCTCTTGTCTTATGGTTTGTTATGAAGTTTCCTCTGTAATAAGGGCATATCTGCTAATATTTCTTTTCCAAGTGAGAACTGAAGTAGTCTCGTCGGCCAGCATTTTAAAGTCTAATGATTTAGACGGTTTTAAGTCCTCTTTACGTCATTGCTATTTATCTTCAATGTCCGGTGTAAATTTCCGTTGGCTTTTTAACATTTACTTTCCAAAACAATTATTTATAATATTAAAACTTTTTTACGATACTTCCTAATAATAATTTATTTATTTATTAAATCTCAAAATTTACTTTCGTTATACCATTTCGAGAGTTAGATATATCTATATCGCCCACGTTTGCATAGAATTTCTTACCTTCACTTTTAAACACTTTAAAAATTAATGTTTTATCTTTCCTATGTATCATTAATGCGCCTTATATAAATTAATAATATTGGTATTTGTTCTCATAAAATTTTCTATTACTTCAAATGTGTTATTGTTGTAACAATAATGCTTTGGGTTTACCTCCTAAAATATTTAGTAATAAAGGAAATTAAAAATATGAGCTATTTAATAAAACTAAAAGATTCGTAATGATAGAGTACTTACATTTCTAATTATTACAGTTCGTTTGCTATGAATTATGTTCTTTCGAATACTGGTCAAGTGTCCAGAACTGAGGTACGATTGCGATGCGAACAATTCCGATTTTAATAAAATTGAAATAGTTTGTAATATGAAGCCACTTATCAACACGTGCAAAATATCAGTTCGAAATAAGCATTTATGACTTATGTACGGGTTTAATCGTCGAAGCCTGCGGTTCGCTGCAGCCGACGTCGTTTCAAAAGTGCCACATTTAAACTTCAATATAGTGCAAGTACTAGATAACAGGCAGTCAAAACTCGTTTCCATAATACATTGTATGCGCAAATTACGAAAAAGTTAACAAATATTTAAACAAATCTCATGCCTCGCTGTTACGAGTACATTATCATGCAAAAAGAAATAATACCATTTCTTTTATCTTATTTTTAATGATTATGCAAAGATATCTAAAATACGTAAGGTATTTATACTTTCTAGTTTCCAGTTTTACAGACGATTTAAAGCTTTATAGAAAATACACTTTGTTAATAATGGCGTAGAATTCCCGGCGCCAAATTGAAAATCGACAAATCGATATTTTTCAAAGGTATAAATCGTTCAGAAAGGCACCATACATCGTTGTCTAGTTGACACAATTGTAAGGTTCGGAAATTAAATAATATGAAACATATATTACATTTTATATTCTTCACGGTTAAGGTTTAAAATTTTCCGATCATAATCCACTGTAGTGCGCAGTTAACAGATATCGGCTCATCGTGTTTTATTGTGTATTAATTGCTCAAATAATGTGCAAGTCACTTTCTTAGATGTGTGACACAAAAAGTAAAAGTAAATCTGTTCTATCAGTCGCCAAAATAAAATAAAATTTTTGAAGTCTCCAAGAGTCAAAATATAACTTTGAAAGGTTCAAGATTATTTATTCGTACTAAAGTATTAAATGATCTACGGTTTTCTTTTTTTAAATTTATTTGTAAATGCATAAACGTAATTGTCATTATCGACTTATATGATATTACAATATCCGTTGCATATTTGGGCTTTAAATTAAAAATTTTGTACATTTTTACTTAATATTTACATATTCAGGGCAAACGTTGAATGGACCTAAAAGAATGTATACTGAAAGTTTACATTTTATTGTTTAAAACGGTTTTTTATAATTATTTATTGTTTTACTGTGCAACTTTTTCAGTTTTCATGCTGGTTAAGATAATTTTCTTTAAAATCTATTCTCCATGATCGCGAGGTCTCTTTCAATTGCAATTTTCCCATGGGGAATTGTTAATTTCAAAGTGGCTACCACGGTTAGTAGCAGACGAAACCTTAATTACAGTTAAGCCCGACAATACATGTTGGCATGTACACATTCCCAAACTAAAATTGAACAAACAATAAATAAATTAACCTATATTTTCGAAGAAACTCGCAACCACCGGTAACGAACAGATACATTTGCTCGGCTTTTGGCGGCGTGTAATCAAATCAACGGAGACAGCGGTTGGCACTTAGGCTATAAAAACTACACCCGGCGTCACGGCTCGGGAGTTTCCATAAAATTGTGTGAGAAACCACGACCAGGCGACATTATTTCCCCAAGTGTAATCATGTATATTATTGGAGGAGATCCATTCCTACCACCTTGGTGATAGATGTTGCAGAAGTGGGGACGACGTCTTAAACAGGCAGAAATTGAACAGATTATTGGTAGAGAATGGAATGAACATATTGTTGACGAGATGATGAGATTGTGGAGATTGGTGGCGACATCAGATTGGTAGAGAGACAGATTGATAGAAAGTGAATTAGAGAGATTGGTGGTCAAGAGCAGTGAGATGGAATTTTGAGACAGATTTTAAAAGAGATTGTTGGAGATCGCTGATGATCTGGAGACTGACGAGGAAGGCGCCGGAACCTTCACTAAGACAATTATAAAATGGACTTTTTCAGACGTATAAAAAATTTTGTACGACACCGTATTACGTTTTCCAGTTTATACCACTAGAAAGAATGGGTATTTATGTAATAGAAAACATATATTTTATATATTGTCTTCAGAGTTAACGTTTCCAATTTCCGTACAAAATCCATTGTAGTGCCTGTTTACAAGTATCGTCTCTTCGTGTGTTATTGTGCATTAACGCTCGAATAACATGCAAATTCACTTTCTTAGATTTGGGAGGCATATAAATTAAAAGTAAACACTTTTCGATCAGTCCCCTATATAATATTTAACGTATGCATCTCCAAATTTTAAAATATACATTTAGTTAATGCGCAAGTTTCTTTTTCATTACTGTAGCATTAAAAGATCCTTGATATTCGTAACTCGTCGATAAAAATTCCAATAAAACACACTCAAAATTCTACTTTGCACTACCAATAAAAGGTTCGGATTCCGACGGGCACGAGATCTCTATCAGCTGCATTTCTCGCGTGGAAAAACGTAAACTTCACAGTGGCTCCCAAGGTTCGTAGTGGACAAAACATTCCTCCGAGTTAAACCTGGATATTTGTTAGCTCCTGCACATACGTCAACTAAAAATGGACAAGAATATAAGTAAAATTACTTAGTTTTTCGAAGTAACCCTCAAAATGACCAGATGCCCTCTAGACGTTGAGTTACTATTATTGTTCCAATGATTAAAGGCGTTTGCCTCATCGCAAAAAGGCAATAATTAATATTTCGCTTCTAGAAAAAAGTTATCAATGCTTAATGAAGTAAACCTCTAAATAACGTAATATACCATAAGCAACAAATTACATATGTCAGAAAGTTACTTTATATAAATGATTCATTATTTTCAGATTTGTACTCATTAAGACGCTTTGGTAAATTTGTATTTAAAAAATTATGTGTAGCGTATTCTTCAATAATTTAATATTATTTCTGCTAAGAATATTTAATAAATGCGATAAACGTTCGTGGAAGTCTACTCAACAATACTGGGTCGTTGCTAAGGAATTTTCTTTCATTCTGAATACTGAGTTATAAAAAGCAAGTAAGCAGTATTTGAAAATGACGATTAAATACTTAATAATTTCGTTTTTTAGGCGCTTCCGCTGCTGCGGCAGTGGACACGAACCTGAAGACACGCAGCGCCAGGGGTGTCCGGAGGCCCTGCGCCTCCGGCTTGACGTAAAAACCGTGAGGGACACCCCGTTCACCGCATCCACGGTATCGCTTTTTGCCCTCAAGGACACTGGGACCTACGGGTCCACTGTGTCCCTCTAAGAGATGGGAGAAGCGACGTGAGGTAAGATGTGTGCAGAAATATTAACATATTCTAGTTTTTTAATTGGAGCATTGGATAATTTTATTTGTTCAACTCTGTAGGTGAATTCATACTCATTGGAAGACACGCATTTGGTGTCAAGTCAACAAGACGATACTGTTTTGTATTATTTTTGGAAATACATCAGTTTTGCAAAATGTAATTGTGTATTAATTAACTTATGTTTGCCATCTTTATTTATTTACTATTGATATAATTTAACAAATTTTTTCTAAAACCGACTGAAATATATGTTATTGAAGAGCCACATCTATATATGATTGATTAATAAAATAATACCAAACAAATTGATTACCTATTTATATCTTAAGAATTTACGTGTAAATATATTTCAAAAGCAGAGTGTTTAAAGAATTTCCGAACTTGTGATGTAGTGCTTCTTTGTCTGTAATAAGATCTCTGATGTAGTTTGTCGTTTACATTTGAAAGTGATAAATAGTTATCTACTGGTTAAAAGATTTGTAGTGGTCTGCAGTATTTATGAACAATAAACATTTTGTGGCACCTTTTCAGAAGTCCCTGGCAGCATAGATATGAATCTTCAAAGAGATGACAGATAAGTATAAGCAGTGAATACTTTGATTCTCCTAATGAATTACTTATTAAATGAAATCCTAACCACAAAGGCTACCCCTACTGTTTTTAAGAAATCTATCATTAATGTTATTCCATGTTGACCTTCGTGATTAAAGTTTGTATACTTCTCGGTATAAAAGGAAGTCAGAATAATATTACATTGTTTAATATCAGTCATTGAACTTGATTGTCAGTTTAATATTCGGCAGAAAAACTGATTACAACAGCCAGTATCAAAAGGAAGTCACTTCAAGTGATACAGAAATTAAAATCCCAACGTTTGACATGTTTAATTTTATGTAGAATTGATTTGATATAATCTTATAATAATAGGCGTGTCAAGAAAAAAACATGTCATTCCATTTGTAAAATTAACCACAAAAGTGAGAGTAATATTTATTTTCAAATATTTGATTACAAAATACTATGTCAACGTTTATTATTATTATTCGGATTAACCTCATTAATTATTTTAACAGTCAATTGTTGAACCAGTAATTCAACCGCACATAACATTTTTAAGTTCAAAACTACTTCATTAATGTTGAAGTAAATTGTGGACAGATGACTTTGTGGTCCTGTAGAGGAGTTGTAAGTGAAAAGCGTCTCTTCTCTTATGGTTTGTTATGAAGCTTCCTCTGTAATAAGGGCATGTCTGCTAATATTGCTTTTCCAAGTGAGAACTGAAGTAGTCTCGTCGGCCAGCATTTTAAAGTCTAATGATTTAGACGGTTTTAAGTCCACTAAACCATTTATCATTAGGTGTGATGCATGTGGATATGGGATTGGAGCAATTTTGTGTCTATAAGAGTATGAAAAAAATTATTTTACTACAGAGATAGAACTCCTTTCAGTAGTTTATGCAGTTGAAAAGTTTAGACAATATATCGTAGGACAGACAGTGTATCTGTATTCAGACCACCAGGCTTTAACCTATTTGCGTGAATGTAAACATAGTAATGCTCGAATTAGGAGATGGGCATTAGCTTTAGAGGGTTACAACCTGATCATTGAACATGTAAAGGGGACTTAAAATGTACCAGCGGATTATTTAAGCAGGAATAAAGATCTATTTGAGGAAAGTGAGGAAAAATACAATGTAGCGATAATTGCAAATTTAGGAACTAGAGAAAGTGAAATTAGGAGTAAATTAATAGGAGCAACTAAGGAAGATGAAAGGATATCAGAAATAATAAGAAAGATCATAAATTTAGATGGTGCAGATTTAAATGCTGTTGTGGGAGAGGACTGTAGATACAAAATTGAAAAAGGGTTACTTTTTAGGTACAACAAAAATCCAGAAAAGGGTGGATAAAAAAATTCCAAAGGCTTGTATAACAATAGTATTAGAATTCTTCCATGATCGGCAGGGACATCCGGGGTTTACAAAAACGATTAAAATGTTAAGAAATACTGTACACTGAGAGGGATGAGTGGAAACACGAAGGATTAAATAAGATCTTGCCATTTATGACAAATGAGCAAGCATAGGAACATCACTTTTGAAGGAACAGCGGTACCTGAAAGTAAAGGAGAATTGGTTTATTTGGATATATTGGGGCCCCTAACAAAAGGTTACAATGGGTTCTGCTTTAATCTGGCTATCCTGGACGCATTTTCAAAGTTCGTCAGGCTATTTGGTTTAAAGGTAGAAAATACGGTCACGTTTTTAAATGCAGTAAAACATACTGCCAGGAAGAAAATAAACCAAGTTGAATAATTTAAGACCATGGGTGGAAACAGGAACTATAGGGAATGAGTATAAAAGTAGGGTTCACCTCAATTAGTAATCCATCCGAGAGATATATGAGAACAATTGCGGTCATGTTAAGAATTTTATGTATAAATAAGCATCAGAAATGGGAAAGATATTTGAAATTAGTTGAAAATTACATTAATCAGGGATATAGCACAGTGACAGGACAGATACCCGAAGAATTTCAAAAAGGGGAACAGTTAGGGTACCTATTGAACAGTTAATAGACTATCCTAGTGGTGATACAGATTGGGACTATGATATAATGAAGACGAAGGTGAAAGAAAATTTGGAAAAAGGAGGACAAAGAAGGAGAAAGAATCAAAAGTGTATAACAATGGATTTTTAGGAGGGGGACCTGGTACTAGTAAAATGTTTGAGAGAACCAAGTTCAGCTAAAAAAATCACGGCAAAATTGTTGCCAATATATCAGGGTCCGTATGTAATTATTAAGAAAGGGGGAAGTAATTACAATAACATTCAAGATGAAAAAGGAGGACCTATTATACGTTTAATTTGTTTAATTTAGTGCCCTATTTCAAACGAAGGGAATAGTACTTTATGGATGAGATCCAATCTCCTAGGAGAATTATCGGTCTGTGATAATTTCATGATTTGTAACCATGGGAACTCCGAGCTAATAGGACACTTATTTATACTTTCAGTGTTCTATTTCTTCATAACTATCTCCTTTAGTATTTTCTGAAAGATCGTCCTTGAAATTTTTGGTGGTTTGGTATGCACTCTGACAATATGGCTACGAAAATACGAGTCTAAAATACTGCACATTATTAATCATTGGAGCTTATACTCAACATTTCCGAACTCACTCTCAACTATTCCAAGCCATGTCTCATTTACATTTTTCTTCCAAGCCTCGACGCATTCGTTCCAGTCCAATGTCATCCCTTGTATCGATAGAAAGTACCTCAATGCATGAAATCTGGGAGGTATTAATGGGGATAAAGAATGGCAAATGTTGCCGGAACTTAGTTTTATCTTTGAATATAAGAGTGAAGTAGTAGTTTCGGGGATATTATAATTTTAAAAAGAGTTTGAGGTCCTCCATTTTCGGTTAAATCAATAAGAACCTTTGTGAGGTCATGGATATTATGTGTTGTTTTACTTGGTATTGTTTGTTATTTGGATTAATTGTACTGCTGGGTAATTGAAAATGGTATGGGGGCTATCAAGCCATTTTTTAGTTTTTTATTGTTGCATAAGTAGCAGGCTTATTTAGGAATTGAAATTTAGCTTATAATAATCTAGAATTTGGGGTTTTGAAAAATGTCACAAGAAGGAAACATGGAGCGAAATTCTTATAATGAATGGCACATAAGTAGTACAAATAAATATTATCTGAAAGATAGGCAAAATGATAAAAGGTTTACGATGTAAACACATATGATGACATATGAATACTGAACTGAGATGCCAAGTTTCTCAATCCTGCAAATTGAAGGTTTCATTCCTGTCAACGGGTAAATTTAATTCATTTAAAATTCAAAACATGATTGTTATCAATTGGGGGGGGGGGCACCAGGAAAACATGTGTAAGTTTATGTAAACCACGTGTTAATTTTAAATTCTATTCAATTTTAGCTGTTTTCAGTATAGCTAATAAATATTATAAATCTAAATCAATAGGAAAGATTATTTTAAAATTAAGGTGTAAAAGGTGCACAATCTATTTAGATTATTTTGAAATTTCTTGGAGCACAAAAAGATTATGAAGAATGAGCAAGGGGTCTTGAAGATAAAATATGGAGATAAATTTCACAAAAAATTTGTTTTCAATGTAAAACTTTTTAAAATTGATCGGGGGCAATGTAATGAAAAACGCAGATTTTGGTTATATCGTGGCATTGTGGGGTGCAGTTCGGCGTACAACGAAAGAAGTTTTGTGAACCCCCGATGGGGATCCCCCGCGGGGAACTCCCTCAATCTCATAACAACAAATATTCTAAACGTCAACAATATTCTTTGGTTTAGTTATAGTGGAACTTTCACCAACTTTAAAACACTAAAATCAAAAATTAAAATCAAATGTTGCGTAGTTCCTTTGTGTGATTACATTTGTTTTTATATTATTTAGGAAATTGGAGCACGGATTTGTCAGCATTCACTCGTTATTTAATATTATAACGTTCATACTTCGTTATACATGAACGCTGTTACAAGCATTGACGTAATCAACTTTTCATATACAAAAATAGTTTTCCAGATTTTGAGATCATTTAACACGATGTTTTGTATATGCGTATAAATTCTTATATACAGAATAATCCGCTTTTAACATTGATATTAACAAGTAGAACCGCTGATATGTCAGTATTCGTCAGCATTCCTATTCTTCTGCCGGATTCGTAATCTGTAATTGCAAGCGTCTTAAGGAATGCGTCCATCCTCCAAGGAAATTGATATTGTAGCGACGAATACAAGAATTCGTTACAGCCTCCAACTTGCAAAAATCTATTTTTGATGCAGTCTTCAAAAATAGATTACCCTACTATCTGCTTATAAAGGAAGTACTTAAGGATTCATTCTCTAACTTATTATGGTGTATATCTATGGTTGTTAGTTTTCTATCCGTCTGTATCGATTCAAGCTTTTGCAGTTATCGAATACATTTCATCGATATGGAAATGCTTAGAGTTTCAATATATATTGTTTGAAATGTACCAATATTAATTATAGTATTGACTACAATGGTATTCTGATTAGGGGGAATTTTTATATTATATTAAATGAATTTACTGTAGAATATAATATATGCATTTTGTTATATAAAAAAAACAATATTTTTAAATGGGGTCCTGCGCGAAGATTACAAATACATAATAAATAAGGAAATTAAAGGGACGATTTTAACGATCTCAGGGTTAATTATTGTTTGGGTAACCACGTGCAGCAGATATTCCGTTCACTGGACGAACCGGTATAATATAATATACACTATCCTGCTGCTTCCTCGACTTGTCAAACCACACTCTTCTCTGCTTCCTCCACTTGTTCATGTCTCGCCTCAACTGCTTCCTCAACCTGTCAATCCATACTTTACTTCTCCGCTGCTTCCTGGACTGATCAAAATATATTATACCTCTCCACTGTTTCCTCGACTGATTAAAACATACTATACTTGTACGCTGCTTCCTCGACTCATTAGTCCATACTTATAACCTCCGTATATGCCTCCTCCCAAGGGGTAACGCTACTTCACGTGATGAGTTACTACCAATCATCGTGAGTTCTCCGTCGTGCGCGGGAGATGTTTCATGACACAGGTAAAAGTGTCCCTAGGAATATCCGAAGGTGAACGCTCCCTCAGCCAAAAACAAGTATACCGTTAAAACCCCGCAGTCAGGTATATCTCCGAGTCGCCAGCCCTGCGCCGAGAAAAAAACCCTTTCTTATTAAATTTTATCTAATTTAAAATTATATAAATTGGAATTAATATTGGGAAAGGTCCTACAGCGTTAATTATCTTAATAAATAGTCTTAGTCTAGCACTTCATGGATATCACTTCTTCTTTAGGAGCCAAAAACAAATATTCACTGTAGTGTTATGGGATACATAATGTTGCATTTAATTGAATTGATCTAATATCACGTAGAGGCGGAATCTTCTGCGAAGAAAATGCAGAAAATATGATAAACATTATGTACATCCTACGAATGTGCATAATGGAATCTGACACAAGTAATTTTGGTTAGTTCATATTTAACAAGCCATTAGTTGGCTGTGAGTTATAAAGTCATAGATGTGATAAGAGCTATCTGTGAAAATATAATGTTTTATTTTAATTTTTATGTATACATTAAATCATGGTCCTTTCACAAGACATAAAAGTGGATTAAATATTCTATAGCAGCGATGACATCTAACTGGAGGTCCAGCCTCCTCTTCAAGAGTTCCTTCCTCGTGGAATCTACTCCGCGTTGACGTGGGATTATACCTATGACACACTAAATACAATTTCATTACTAAAATGTCACTTTTTGTTTACCCATATGAATATTATATACATGCAATTGCCATTACGGCTACCTAACAAAGAGAATAAATAACATTCGCACATTCATTCAAACAATCATTCATCATTCAAATACCGCTGCTGCTGCTACTTCTCCTTCTGCTCCTTCTTCCGCGCACCTGTAAGGCTATAGGCGAAGGGATTATAGTGTTTCAGAAAAGAAAGTTATAATAAATAAATAGGTAAAAATATAAAATTTATAAATAATTAAATAAAATTAAAATATTTTTAAGCTAACTCTTACTGTAAGAATTATTTAACAATCAATTCATGAACGTTGTATTCTTCCCGAATGCGTATACTTCTTGTTACAAATTTAGTATAATATTCGAAATGCAAAATAATCTGAAGTAAATAATTATTACTATATTAATATTGTCACGTTTCTTAGGGATCGTGAGATCCTGTTCTTGGAGTGGCAGTCGTCATTCCTACGTCTTCGTCCCCGTGAAATTCCGCGTCGTCGTCGTCAGGTCGTGTTTGGTCTTCAACCTCCCTTTGAGCGTCGGGTTCATGGTATGGCTTCATCCTCAATACGTGGACGGTGTCGCGACTCTTTCTGCGTCTCGAATTAGGATCATAATCCTCGACCTCATATGTGACGTCGGACAAACGTTTTAGCACACGGTACGGACCAAAGTACCGTTTGAGGAGCTTTTCTGAGAGGCCGACTTTGCGAATGGGAGTAAAGATCCAGACTAGATCCCCTGGCTGGTACAAAACTGGACGATGTCTTGCGTCGTATCGTAGTCGGTCCTTCTCTTGAGCTTGGAGCGTATGTATTTGGGCTAGTTGTCGGGATTCTTCGGCCCTCGTTACTAAGTGACCAATGTAAGGGTCACTCACATCGTCGGGATTGAAAGGTAATATTGTGTCCATTGTCGTTTCTGCCTCGCGACCGTGAACCAGGAAAAATGGCGTGAATCCCGTTGTTTCTTGCTTAGCGGTGTTGTAGGCGAACGTCACGAATGGAAGTACGGCGTCCCAGTTCTTCTGATCGACGTCAGTGTACATGGACAACATGTCGGCCAATGTTTTGTTTAACCGCTCAGTAAGCCCGTTTGTTTGAGGATGGTAAGCAGTCGTCATTCGGTGCGTTATTTCACACAGTCTATTTAACTCATGTATTAGTCTAGACTGAAATACCGTCCCCCGGTCTGTGATTATGGTTCTTGGAGCTCCATGCCTAAGTGTTAGAGCATAATATAATGCAGCATCAATGTTCATTTCTATTTTTGTAAACTATCTTTGGCTGATTAATGTATTATCTCTGCTTGTATTTAGGTCTGTCGCTTATGTTTGTTGAATATAGATGACTTTTCGTGAACTACAGTGTGCATTATTTTTCCTTTATCGTATATTATCAGTCACATCGTAACTCTGAAGTTTAAGAAAACAACACTAAGTATTATTTCTTCAACGACGAAGGTGGCGATCTCGAAAGCATCCACCGATGCTACGACTTTTGTGACGGCAAACCGAGTTAAGTAATCGGCGAAGACAATAATCCACTTGTTTCCCCGGGATGATGGAAATCTTCCGAGCAGGTCAATTCCAATGCGTTGAAATGGTGCGTCAACCGGAGGAATCGGCAGTAGTCGCCCTGGTGGTCGTTGGGGAATCATCTTTCTTCTCTGACACTCTCCAGTGGCTTACACAATGTCTGACGTCCCTAAGTTGTCGAGGCCAATAAAATCACCGACGGATTCTATCATACGTCCTGACGACTCCTAGCTGACCAGCGGTGGGTTCGTCGTGGAACTGTCGCAGAATTTCTAGACGCAGTTGCTTGGGGTTGACTAGCAACCATCTTCTTCCCAATGAGTCGTAAATTTTCTTGTGTAGTTCCTTATTAATTATTTCTAAGTCCCCTTTCACACCTTCGGAAGAGTTCAAAGCTCGTATAATCTCAGTCATCTTTGGATCCTTTCTCTTCCACAGGAATATTAGTAAAAGAGTTCAGACAATCCGCGATCTCAGTCTTCGGTTCTTCGTCGTCGACAGGGTTTCCGGAGAGAGAGACTGCATCCTGATGATTTCGTCCACTCTTGTACTTTATCGTAACGTCATATTCCTGAAGTCATAGAGCCCACCTAACGAGTCGTCCAGAAGGATCCTTGAGTCCGGTCAGCCAGCAGAGGGAATGGTGGTCCGTCACAACTGTGAACGGTTTGCCAAAGAGATACTGCCGGAATTTATTTATGGCCCAAACAACAGCTAGGCATTCTCTCTCTGTGGCCGAATAATTCCTCTCTGCTTTGCTAAGTGTTCTCGACGCGTAGGCTATGACCTTCTCTTTTTTGCCGAATATCTGAACGAGTACAGCACCAAGTCCGTGGCCGCTGGCGTAAGTATGCAATTCAGTCGGGGCATTATGGTCGAACAACCCTAGAACAGGGTCGAAAACAAGGGCTCGTCGCAGCATGTCGAAAGACTTCTATTGTTCGCTCCTACGGATAAATTTGGCGTCCCTTTGCAACAGCTTGTGTAGTGCCGTTCGACTGAAGTCTACTACACCATGCAAGATCAAAAACTCAAACTAAAAACCATCACCATACCAGTTTTCAGAAACATCTTCAAAACAACAAAGCAGTATTTTATACTTTCCAAATCAAATCTGAGAGAAACCTCCGAGTAGTCCTGAGGGGCATACATCCCAAATCCGACATAAATATAATCCTCACAGAACTGAATGAGTTAGGCTATTCCCCAGTTCAACTACTCCCAGTAAGGCACCCTATCACGAAAATCGACCTTCCATCATTCTTTCTCGAACTTCTCTCGGACCCCAAAAACTATACCATCAACGACCTCACCCACCTCTACCATTGCCAAATAAAAGTCGCGGACGAAAGACGAAGACTACGGGAGATTGAAAGAGGAAGAGCACAGGAAAGGGCGAAGACCATCCAGGAAAGGCAGCACAGGTGGGACGCAAGTAACAAAGGAAGATGGACTCATAGGCTGATAGACAGTTTCCGAATGGGTGGCACGGAAGCACGGAGAATTAAACTTCTACGTGACTCAGCTACTGACAGGTCACGGGTGCTTTCGACAGTACCTGTATAAGTTTAAACAAGAAGTGTCACCAAACTGTACCGAATGCCACATTGAGGAGACCGCGGAACATGTTTTCTTCGAGTGTCCACGGTTTGCTAATGATAGGAGAGACCTCGAAGGAAAACTGGGTACAAAGGTAACGCCTGAAAACCTAGTCGATATTATGCTCAAGTCCAATGCAAACTGGACGGAAGTCAGGTCGTACGCCACCGACGTACTACAAGAGTTGCGAAGACTAGAGCTGGAAAGGGCGAGAACCTTAGATAAACCTGTGTACATAAATATATAAACCATGACGAGAAATGTAATCATAAGACAGTGCAAATAGACTAACAACTAAATGGACAAATAGTAGGATATAATATGTGATATATATATATATTAAAAATGTAAAGTTCGACACAGACTGCAAAAATTCAAATTTACGCTATCAGACAACTCAACACTTCCATTAAAATTAAAAAACTTGTTTACATGGCAATAATACGGCCAATATGGTTATTTGACAGAGACATATGGGGTTCAGCGACTGCATCACAAATTAAAAGAATACAGATACTCCAGAATAGAATTCTAAGGATTAATACTGATGCACCGTGGAACGTAAGGAACAATCATCCATCAAGACCTCGATATCCCTACCGTTCTACAATCCATTAATTTCAGTTATCAGGCTTCACAATTCCATGACGTGCCACACCAACCATTAAAAAGAGACTCTGCAACCAACCTTCCACGACCTAAGACGACTCTAACGCAAACGTCCAACAGACTTCCTGACGGAGTGAAGCCCGAACATACAGATGGTCACTAATGTAAATTCAACAACAATTATCATATTCAATGAAGCTAATGTAATTTGTTTTTATTAAAATACATGTTGTACCACTACCTCTAAACCAAATCATACGCCTGGGCCTGCTAATGAGCAGTTTCCCCATCCCATGTGTCAGGCGATTATTTTATCAAATATCATATATCATAACTACATTTTACAATTGTACATATAAAGTTTATCAAAAATCAAAAAAAATAGCAGAGTTTGCAATTCAATCATGAACCCCTCGATAGCCTATTCATTGTTCCCCAAATCTTTCTGTATACACTCGGTGCACACTGAAACAATAAGTACAGTTAATGTGGAATTCCCGACATTCTGTCAGCAAAACATTGATTCACCAGTTAGATTCCCGTCATGCAATGGCACAAATATATAGACTATACTCGAAATATAATACTTTATAAAACCAGGAATGCAATTTTTCTTCCATTCGTCTCACCATCACGGAAAACAATAGACAATTAGCACCTAATGTTCAAAAGAATGCTTTTGGCACTGAAAATGGCCCTGCAACGATTGCATCTGGTATTACAGAAACTCAGAAGTAAACCTGAAAATCCAATTAGATAAAACATAGTTTCATCATAAGAAAGTGTCTTTCCTTTGACCGTTGTGACACAAGAAGTTTAAAAGCCAAATCCAGACAAAATAAAAGCTACCAAAGAGTACACACTCCCAAAACAATCAAAGAAATTAAACAATTATTTGGGACTGGCGGTTACTACCGTAAATTTATAAAAGACTACAAAAATTGCGGGGCCAATGATAAGGTGTCTAAGAAAGGGATGTAAGATAGATTTGAAAAAATACATTAATTCTTTCAATACGCTCAAAACCAGTCTGATCCAGTTCCCAGTTTTAGCCTACCCCGATTTTAATGAATCGTTCACATTAACTACAGGTAATAATTTCGCAATCTGAAGTGTACTATCTCTAAAAAGGCACCAATTGCTTACTACTCTCGAAGCTTAATTCCAGCTGAGAGAAAGTACTCTACTACAGAGAGACAACTTTTAGCTATAGTAGACAGCTGTAAGAATTCAAAACCCTATTTATGCGGACAATTCATAATAGAAATTGGCCATAGACCACTCCAGTAGCTATTGGTACTTGAATAAAAGTTCACACCTATACAAATGGAAGATAAAAATCAGTGTCTTTGACTTTGACATACAAACTGTCAAAGGAAAATCAAATTATGTAGCAGACGAACGTTCCCGAATAGAAATTAACGCCAATGAAGAATGTGAGTAAAATATAGCAGATGCTGACTTTGACAAAAACGAAGAGGACAAAGACAATAACGATCCACTCCATTAAAGAAGCCCCGTTTTTCCCTTAAAGCCTCAAGACGAAATCTAAACAATAACAGGAATCAGATCATCTTAAAATACGGAAGAAGTCACAAAGTTCTAACGCAAAGACTATTTAATCATCATGTTATAATCACCCCCTGTATAATAATCAACAAGAATCCCTACTCAAAATTATAGTTCCGTCTAACCAATACGCAGTGTAGTTTGACACCGAAAGTATATAAACATTAGGGTCTGCCAACAATTATTTACCTCGGAATTGCTAATTATTAAATCACCAGCCTTTTCAGAAAACGTAGAATTCTTAGACAAACAGAAACAATTAACTTTAGACTATCATTCAATAACGCTCAACGGAATTAATCGAACAATAGGACATCTACAAACAAAATACTACTGGCCTCATCTTAGACAACATGAAAGAAATACAATAAAACAATGCCAACTCTGTCAACGCAACAAATACGAGTGGTCGCGTCATTTTGTATGACTTTGTAATCCGTGATTTCATTTACAAATCTGTATTGAACACAAGCTGTCTACACTGCAGTCTTTGCCCCCTGGGCAATAAAGTCTCTCTGTTAAGCGCCTATACCGTTACATCTGGACTCTTCGGAGACAATTGCATTTTTCTAGTAGTAAACATTCGGCAAACTGCGCGTCAGCTACAAGTTCGCAAAATTATAACGCATCGCATACGCATGCATCTACGTCGATTATTCTGCACCGCTTTTAGCGGTAGAGAACTCATACTACCCACGCCAGGAGCCAGCTTAAAACCGCAGTCGGATTTATAGTCTTCGGTTCGATAAAAAACATTTATGAGAAATAAGGACAATTTCCAGCGTCAAAGTACGTATTTTTCTCATCGACCGAAGATTCACTCGATCATTTAATATCGATGTTTTAAGCAATGCAAGAAGTAACGCATTTAAAACATCCCTTCGTGTTTGGGATTTTTTTTTGTTTCCGCGCATCGATGCTATCGCCTTTTAGAGAAACACGCGTAATTTAAAGGAAAGAAGAGATAGTGGACTGTACTATTTGAGGTTTGCGACACTTTCCATCACTAACGGAGGCTGCTTTTGGAGAAACTTTTGAACAAATTTGAATCTTTTACATTCCTCTTCATCAGATTATATTACTATCACTTCTTTAACTTGACAATCAAGTTTTTCAGAACCATTAGAGTTTAAAATAATTTCAATATCAGCAATTATACTGCCACCAACAAGAGTCGTCAGAACAAAGTAGAAAATCAAGGGCCCATCATTACTGACCAACCGTTTGCCCTCATTCACATTGACATCTTTCACTTTGAACAGTAGCATCCTAACAATCATCGGAATATTTCCCAAATATGCCCAACGGAACTGATTTGTCGGTATTGTAATGTTTCAAAATTAAAACTGTATTTAATGGGGGGAAATGCCTAAATTGTGGGCTTTTCCGAGGCTTAACCTTGGGGTGGCAAGTTTACGCCAACAAAAGGGACTCATTTGCCGGGACGCGGCGGCTGCTAGTGAAGGATTACCAGGGTATAAAGGTCGAAAGCTAGCGACGTCGGCCGAAAAATATTTTTTTCGAACCGGGGAAATACCAGGGCAATACAATATTTTCCATGGGATTGGTAAATCACGGCTCTGGAAGGGAGAATCGGAGCTGACGAAATAGCGGACAGGAGCAGAATCTCGCATTCGGGATCCAGCAGTAAAAGAAGAGTTTTTCGAACTTGGCAGTAGCAAATGCTTCCTTGGTTCAACGGTACGAGTTATGCTGGGCCAGCTAAAACCCAGAATCACGGCTTGGGTGTGACAGGCATAACAAGGACGGGACCGCATGCTGCCTTCAGCCAACACCGAGAGGGTAATAGACAACACCACTTCCGCCAAGGGTAATCTGAGGTATTGTAAACTGATTGGTTTATTTACCATTTTGCTAAGATGCTAGTCATTTATTCTCCCAAGCCACAAACACCCTGAGAGAAAGAACTTGATACAAATGCGGGGGGGGATGTATTTATGTAATTAATAATGCACGAAAAATAAATTCTTATGTAACCGCCCGTTTCATATTTGGAAATATTTTTCTCTGTCGTTATAGATTTCCTTATCCTTAGCGATTGTTGTTAGTTCAATGCATCTTCTTATTAATCAAGTCAAGTCCAATAATATGCCATGATATTAATGAAACGGAAACTTAAAACGTTTTTTCCTTTAGATTAAGACAAAAACTTGAAACGTCCTATAAGCCATAATTTAGACCTTTGCTTCCGTTGTCCTTTGACACATTTCTATGTTTCTTTTTTCCGCTGAATGCAATTTTAATTAGACTTTTGTATCCCATCCATTGACGAGAAAATGGGATGAGCCAGAGGAAGACCTCGAATCTTCGACGTAATTGTTGCGTAGAGTCGAGGACATAAGAACGTATCTACGGCATTGTCAAAAACTTAAAATAAATTAATTAAATTAGGACAAAACTAAACAATTTCAAGACATAAATAATTACAGATTTCATTTTCTTAGACGATCGTCATTTCTATTTATTCCACACACTTTTTCTATCGTTAAAATAAGCATTTTTTAGTCACGCCATTATAGAGCGCAGCACAGTCAGACGTGTGACTACCGGGGTAACTACGGGCTGCATCGTGTTCCCTTGCCGTTGCGTTGTGCTTCTGACACCACGGACCAGAGATGTTTCGCCGTCTTCGGACACACGCACATTCAAGGTAAAGTCGTGTATCATTATTTGGACACTCGAAGACTTTGAATTTAAATGGCAAATAATTGCTCTAATTGAACTAAATTCGACGATAAAACAATATTTCATTTCTGTTTGTGTTTGTGCGCGTGTAATAATGAAGTATTTGGAGAACTCAGTAAATGTAAAAATATTGTTCCCGTAAATGCGTGTTTAAACAAAGTGGTAAAATATATTACTGATAATCTTTTTGTGAATGAAACTCAATTCAATGTTTTCAGATCTACAAACTTTTTGTCTTACCAGCAACGGTTGAGAAATCGGAACCGGAGTAGAGACCCTATCCGCCTATGTGTTTAATCCTCTGTAAATTTTGTGACAAATAAATTGTTACTTATGTATTGTACGTCATTTGGGATTCATCATTAGTATAATCCCTCGTAAATTGTATGTTCATCTAATTGTAATGTCTGTGTGTAAATTACGTTTAGTAAATATTGCTTAAATTATCCCTGTTGCATTCCTTATACTGCTTTCACTGAAATCAAAGCTCCTCCCGCTGCAATATTCGATCGCAAGAACCCCAAATCCAAAAATGATCTACCGACCGAAATAGACGGAAAGGTTATACTTGGTAGTATAATCTTGCTTTTTTTTTACTATTAACATCAGACGTGTGAAAACATAAATATTTTTGTAATTTGAAGTTGGTAGCACTATTGTAAAATGTTAGGTTGGGAGAAATGTCATTGTAGGAGCAGTAGAGATAAGAATGAGAGAGCGAGCGGGTCGCAGGAATTGTTGGATCTGAATGTTGTGCTGTATCAAATAAAGTCGTTATAATGTTTCAACACAGTTTTTAATTTGTATTTGGCCCTCACAAATCAGAAGTGGGATCCGGTGTGCTTTTACGCACAGAAGAAGAAGAAGACTGTGCTGTGTCGCAGAGAACTGCAGTGTGTGCAAATACGCAGTTGGACTTGGAGTGCTCAATGCATAGAAATTCGGTGTGCTTTTCGCACTAGACAATGCAGTGATTCATTAATTAGTGAACGGCCGACAGAAAGTTATGCTTTGTTCGTGTGGGTTTGGATTATCAGCTTCTAGACGGTAGCCATCTTCGTGACCAATTAGTGGTAAAGAACATTTGTGTAGAGTTACTTGATTGGCTGAGAGACAAATCAGATTTGTGTCGAGTGACGTGATTGGTTCAGCAAACATAGGACAATGGAAGAATTGTATTCTCAGTTGCTGGCAAAATATGAACAAGATATGGCAGTGGCGCAGGCAGAAATCGAATTGCAGCGTGCAGTTCGAAGGGTTTTGGAGGAAAAGGTCCAGACAACGAGAATCGAGGCGCAAAAGACGGGAGAGGCTGCAAGAGTAACAAACAATCAAATAGTTAACCTAATAGCAAATATGACGCAGTTATTGCAGCATACTCAATCTGCGGCTGTGAATTACAGTGTTGTGCCGGACGCACAGAGTGCTATTCGTGATTTTGTACGAACAGAAAGTCCGGAACAGGCAACAGCTTGGTTGGCAGAATTGAAGAATGCGAAGTCGGTGCATTCGTGGCCAGACGCCATGGCAAAATCGCATTTGAAAGGTGCAGCGTATAAGTGGTTACTAACTCGAAGTTCAGAATTAGAGGACTATGATGCTTTCATTCGAGCGTTCACCAAAACATTTACTTTCAGACAAAACACAATAGAAAAGATGCAAACAATGGTTAGAAGAGTACAAGGTCAAAGGGAAAGTACAAGTGAATATTTCCACGAAAAAGTATGGTTATGTCAAGGTTTCAATCTGCAAACCGAAGATATCAAAACAGAAGTTGTCTCTGGATTATGGTCTAGAGAACTCGGTCAGTTTTTGTTGACGAAAGATCATGCTGATCTTGACTACATACTACAGGATATCGTCAGGTTCGAGCAGTTAGACAGACAACGCAGAGAGCGCATCAACAAGAAATCTACGTCATTGCAGCCTGGACCGAGTCAACACCACTCAACGAAGGGGAACCTGAGGAATGAGCAACATGTCGAGAGTAAGTCTGACGGTGTATTCGAACGCAAATGTTATAACTGTGTATCAAAAGATCATATTGCACGTAATTGTTTGGCTCCAAAAAAGGAAGTTACTTGTTATAAATGCGGAGTGAAAGAACATATTTCGAAACGATGTAATCGCGGTTTGGTAAAAGTTAAAAAAGGTTTACCTGATAGTGTAGAAAAATTAAATATTAGTGTAATTGACGAAAGAACAAACGAAAGTTCATTATTAAAATTCTTGAAGACAGTAAAATTAAATGGAGTCGATGTGACTGCTCAAGTAGATATGGGAGCATCCGTGAATACTGTCAAAATTAGATTTGCATTGAGAAATAAGTTTAATATTTTGTACGATACAATGATGTTGGAAGGTTTTGGAAAAAGTTCGATTGAATCGTTTCGTAAAATAACGGAAGAACTTAGTTTTGAAAATTGAACTCCCCGCAAAATTGATCTTGTTCTGGTACCTGATGATGCTCAAAATGTTGATGTTATTTTGGGTAGGCCATTTTCCGAATCTTTAGATTTATCGTATACGCGTATAGGAAATGAACTGAATTTTAAAGAAGTTGATCCAACTTTATTTCAGTTGGCGAGTGAACCGATTCGGGTTAGCAAGAGAGGGAAAGTAGCTGTAGGTAAGATAAATTTGATATCAGTTAGAGTACACAATCATGAATTTGAGCTGCCACTTTTGAACTTAGACAAACGAAATTTAGTTGTACATGAAGACGAAAAATTGGGTGAGAACATTTTTTCAATTTAAAAACTCAGACCCATGAAGACGCGGCGAGAAGAAATCACATTAGATGAGGTTAATGTTGGTGAATCAGTAAATTCACAACAAAAGAATGAATTAGTCGCATTACTAAATGAGTATCGAGACTGTGTTGCTAAAACTTCTTGGGAATTGGGCTGCACTGATTTGGTAACAATGGATATCGAGTTGAAAGAAGGAAGTAAGCCGTTTGCAGGAAAACCTTATCACTTAAATTCTAGAGATAGGGCTGATTTAATTGAAATCTATCATAATTCGGGAGAGAAGAGAAGCATATTGACGCTTTATCGCGCGCGCCTGTTGATAGTGCGGATAACTTGAATGAAATTGGTGAAATTTTGAAAATTGTAACACGTGAAGATGAGGTATTGTTGTTTCAGAGATCAGATGATGTAATTAATCGAAAGGTGACTTTACTGCAAAGGAGTGCGAAGGAACTGTTAAATTCTGAAAAATCGGAGATCGAAAATTTTGTATTACGTGATGGTTTGTTATACAAACAAGTAGAAGAAAAGGGAAAAGCGCCAAGTTTTGGTTGCGCCTAAATCTATGAGAAAATCACTTGCTATCCGATTTCATGACTTGTCGAGTCATTTTGGTGTTGAAAAAACATTGTCAAGAATGCGTGAATTTTATTACTTTCCAAAGATGCGTTCCTACATTAAACGTCATGTCTCAAATTGTTAGGAATGTATTTTATCGAAACGAAAGACAGACGGGTGAATTACATCCGATTCCTGCTGGAAACCGACCGTTTCACACTGTTAATATCGACCACTTAGGTCCCTTTTTGACGACATCAAAAAGAATAAGTATGTATTTGCAATTATTGACAATTTCACTAAATATGTGCAATGAGAAGCAGTTCCTAATGTCAAGGCAACTGTGACGGTTAAAAGACTTGAAAATTTTGTTAATAAATTTGGAGCACCTAATCGGATTATATCCGATCAAGGCACATGTTTTACGTCAGAGGTATTTGATAAGTTTTGCAAAAGGTATGGGATTAAACACACGAAAATTTCTAGTCGCCATCCACAGGCCAATGGCTTAGTCGAAAGACTTAATGAGACCCTGTTACCGGGAATGCGATGTAATTTAGCTTTGAATTGTGAAGAAAATTGGGATACGAGCTTGAAACAATTAGAACGTGATATTAATGTATCAATTCAAAAAGCGATTGGTAGGAGTCCATTTGAGGCGTTATATGGATATGTACCACGATTCGAAGAAGGCGAGATGCGAGTTCTTACTGAAAACTGCGAAATCTATCAGAATCCTGTCAATTCTCATGAGGAAATTAGGGATAGCATTTGTAAAGCGCAACACAATTATAAAAAGAGCTACGATAAGAAAAGACTGAAAGGTATTAGTTTTAACGTTGGTGATATTGTATTCAAAATAAGTAATCCAGTCTCTACCGGACAATCGACCAAGTTACAGTATAAATACAGTGGACCTAGGTATTTTACCTAGCGATACATATCAAATCAAATGGCTTCGAGATAACAGGAAGCAAAGTTTGGTATCAACTGCACATGTAAGCCAATTAAAGTTATGGCGAAATAGTGAAAGTGACTTGGATGATCGTAGTGAGGATGATTCGGATTAAAATGACACTTTTGTATCAGATAGTAAAGTAAACGAAAGAGAGCATATTGTTTGTAATACTGAGGTTGGAGGAAAGAAAGAAAATCATATAACGGAAAAATCTGATGTAATACGCAAGAAACCAAAATATTTGAAAGAGTATAATTATTAAATTGTATTGAGTTAAGAAATGTGTATTTTTTAGATATAAACATTGTAACTAATATTTGTAAAATTGTTTTTCATTGTAACTACTAGGTAATTTGAGTTATAAACATTGTAATTAAAAAAAATTGTTTTCCATTGTTAACATTAAGTTAGTTTGAGGACAAACTAAGGTCAGAATGACCGATTGTGAAAACAAATATTTTTGTAATTTGAAGTTGGTAGCACTATTGTAAAATGTTAGGTTGGGAGAAATGCCATTGTAGGAGCAGTAGAGATAACGTAAAAACAGTTTTTCGTCCACAAAACAAAATAGAACAGCTTCTGGGCTCCGTTAAAGATGACATTGGTTTAAAAACTGCTGGAGTGTACCAAATTCCTTGTGACTGCGGCCGACTGTATATTGGTCAAACCCTGAGGACAATAGAGCAACGTTGCACTGAACACGAAAGGTACGTTCGCTTGAAACAACTTGACAAATCTGCTGTTGCTGAGCATGTTTTGACAACGGGACATAAAATGCATTTTTCGGAGACAACTAAATTAAAACATGCTCATAAATGGCGTGATAGCGTGATATTGGAAGCCATAGAAATTAAGACACATAATAATCTCATTAACAGAGACTCTGGCTACTATATCAGTAATGCATGGGATCCCATTATTACGACAATACGTGATATACAAGCTCAGTTGACAGACAGGCCTTCCACAGGTGACACACAAGGACCAATCAGATCACCGCATGGATCAGGTGACTCCGAAGGTATAAATACGGCTCATCCAACGCATGACGACATATAGCCTGAAGACTCGTATAGAGGGATAGCCCTTGAGTGCACAGCACTAAAAATACTGACGAGCTTACTAACCGAAAGATTGCGAAAGATGACAAACCACGCAATCCCAGAACAACAATTTGGCTTCACCAAAGGAAAATCCACAATCCACGCAGTGAAATGCCTGCAGGAAGATATCGCGACTGCAGTGATGCAACCAAAAGGAAAATTACACGCCATATTCATAGATTACACGAAGGCATTCGATTTATTAAACAGGAGATTAATAATACAGAAAATAGAAGAAATCACCGGCAGAAACCAAATTACAAGACTCATACAAAATATTCTTGCAAAGAATCAAATAGAAATAGACAATAATGTTTCGAAAACGGGTCCGATAGAACAGTCAAACGGAGTGCTTCAGGGGGATCCACTGAGTCCTCTGTTATTCATAATAGTCACAGCTGAAATACCGAAACAAATTGCCACAGAAAACGTCAAAATATACGCATACGCCGACGATATGGTAATTGTATCGCAGACCCTAGAAAGCGCCCAGGCCGCTTATAACAAACTTGCAAAATGGGCCAACGAAAATGACCTACAGCTAAACGAGAAAAAAACTAAAAATGACTTTCAGGAGAGGAGGCAAGCTAGCAGCAAATGACGTCATCATATATAAAAACAAACCACTGCAATCAGTATCGAACTTTAAATACTTGGGTATCACACTGCAAAGCAAAGAAAACGTATATGACCTTCACCTAAAAGAAATAATAATAGCGGCAAAAACGATTACAAACAGCATCAAAAACTTAAGAAATTTATCAATAAACACAGCCATCACCTTATTCCGACTCAAAATTGCTCCAATTATAACTTATGGAATAGAGATAATATGGGAGCAACTAAAAATGAAAAATTTAGAAGACATAGAAAAAACGAAATCGAACTTCCTAAAAAAGGCTCTAAGCGTATCTAAGTATACTCCCTCGAGACTCACGTATGAACTCACTAAGGAACAATTCTTCGTGGAAGAACTCCGCCAAGACCTGCTCCTACCGAATACCGAAGCATATACAGAACTAATGCAAGAACTAAACAAGAAGAAACGACAGATACAAATAGACTTCTACTCCACCGATGCAATGATATGCAGAGACTGGACGAAAGCCGGATACAGCCTACGGCACACAGTGACGAGATTCGCGGTGCACGGGTTCCACCACCGTATATGCCAGAGAGAGACGTTTCACGACCCAGAAGAAAAATGCAGGTGCAAGATCTGCGGTAAATCATGCGACAGATATCATCTCATATGGTGTAAAAACAGGACAATATCCATGACAGAAATCTGTAAATAGGACACAAAAAAATATGCACATTGTGCGCTATTCTTAACTTAATTAATCATAGATAATTATCATAAATTATATTTCATTGACTGGGCAGATTAACAGAATCATACAATAACATCCACAATGTCACAGAAGCTCTCCTTAAGAGTAGTAACAATTCCATGTCACACTTATTTTACAAATTATCTTAAGCTTTAAGAATTCCATACGAAAGCTTACAAAAACTTATGCCACTAAAAGCAACTAAAAGGGGCCTAGTACATGGTTTAAGGAAATTAATTAAGTTCATTTAAGGTAACCTTGACCAAGAAGACTTTGATCACATACAAATCGAACTAACAACCCTAAAAGAATACCAAAGTAAAGAAATAAAAATTATAAATAATCTTGCAACTTTAATAGAATTCAAAAACACAAAACTAATCATGGTATCAATATACAGATCTCCTAAAGGAAACTATACTGTATTTATTAAACAGTTGGAGTCCTTATTACAAGAACTACATAAAATAAAACATAAAATCATATTATGTGGAGACTTCAATGTAGACTTCTTAGTAGATGATCTCCAAAAATTACACTTACAAACACGAGCCACTTCCTTCAATCTAAATGCATTAGTAAAGTTTCCTACCAGAATGTCTGATTCCAAAGGTACAGCTATAGACAACATTTTTATGGACACATCTTCCTTCTCTAATTTCAATGTTCAGTCAGTTGTTAATGCCCTATCAGACCATGATGCCCAACTACAGATGATAAATAACCTATACACCAAACACTCGCATCAAAAGAAAATAATCAGATTCAGGAAAATTGATGACTATTCGTTAAACAACTTTAAACACACACTAATGGAAGAATCTTGGCAAGATTTATACTGCATGTCCAATGTTAATGATAAGTTCAATTATTTCCTTAAAACTTTACATCTACACTATGAATCTTGCTTTGTTTCTAAAAATAATGTCAGTACTACTTGGACAACAAAGGGGATAAAAATATCTTGCAAACACAAACGAGAACTATATTTGGCAACTAAAAACAATAATTGTTTAAAAACTCACTACAAAAATTATTGTAGAATATTAAACAAGGTCATAGCTGCAGCTAAAATATGTATTTCAATAAGGTTATCAGCAATTCCAGTAACAAAATTAAAACAGTTTGGAAGATAATTAAAAATGAAACAAACAAAAATCACTTATGCTCAATGGAAAGTGAGATTAAATCAGAGTTAGTGACAAAATCTAATCAATTTAATAACTACTTTTTAACTGCATCCCAACAATTAGTCGGGTATAAGAGTAAATCAAATACAGAAGCAGAACACTTACTTCGAGGAACTATATCTAGCGACATAAGTGATCTCTATCTTACGATGACAACTGAATTTGAAATTAAAAAAATTATAAGATCATTAAAAAATAAACATTCCTCAGGTTATGATGGAATAACAAGTATTGTCTTAAAAAACATAGCTAACACCATCACCACCATAGTAACTTACCTATGTAATCAGTCATTGTGCAGTGGAATTTTTCCTGATAGGCTAAAATATGCAACAGTTACTCCTATCTTTAAGAAAGGAAGTTTGGACGACTTTGGCAATTACAGACCAATATCCCTCCTGCCAGTATTCTCTAAAATATTTGAAAAAGTAGTCTATAATAGAGTAGTTGATCACTTAAATAAATATAATCTACTTACCACCTCACAATTTGGCTTCAGGAAAAAATGTTCAACAGACATTGCTATTTTCACTCTCACTCATGAAATCTTGGAACAACTAAACAAAAAAAGATACCCATTAGGAATTTTTTGTGACCTATCCAAAGCTTTTGATTGTGTAGACCATAATATCCTTCTAAACAAAATGAAGTTTTATGGAATAACAGGAATTTCCCATAATTGGCTCTCCTCTTACCTAACAAATAGGAAACAGAGGGTTACATTAAAAGACTCTAACTCTGGACAAATTATTAACTCAGACTGGGGACAAATAAAGACTGGGGTTCCACAGGGTTCCATTCTAGGTCCATTGCTCTTCTTAATATATATAAATGACTTACCTAGATCCATAAATTCTTCTTCTAAAACTATACTTTTTGCTGATGATACTAGTATTTGGTTACAAATAAACAAAATAGTCTGGAAAATGCTGCCAGTGTTACATTAAGCCAGATGCTTCACTGGTTTTCAGCCAATGGCTTGTCAGTCAATTGTGATAAAACTCACTTCATGCAGTTTCAGACAAAGAATGCCAATTCGAACTCAATAAAAGTAGCAACAAATAATTGTGAAATAACTGAAGTTGAATGTACAAAATTTTTAGGTATATCCATGGACAATAAATTAAACTGGAAGGATCATATTAATATTCTCCTACGAAAATTAGGCTCGGCAACCTTTGCTCTTAGAATTATGTCAAGTTGTAGTGATCCTAACATAAGAAAATTAGTTTATTATGCATATTTCCACTCTATAATGACATATGGTATAATATTCTGGGGCAATGCATCAGGGAAAGATAAAATATTTACACTTCAAAAAAAGGCTGTTAGAATATTATGTCAGGTCTCACCAAAAACATCTTGTAGGGGACTTTTCAAGAAAACTAGAATACTGACACTCACTTCCCAGCATATTCAATCACTCATGTTATTTTTTATTAATAACAGTAACCTCTTCACACTAAACTCAGAAATACATGACTTTGATACCAGAAGTAAAAACAATTTACACAAGGAAGGGAAGTCTCTAACCGTAATACAAAAGGGTGTACATTACAATGCTATTAGCATATTTAATAAACTTCCCACCTCCATTAAACAATTAAAAATAAATCCAAACAAGTTCAAATATGAACTAAGTTCTTACTAAGCCACTCCTTCTACTCTGTTGAAGAATTTATGAAGCTGAATGTATCATAGGGTAGATATTTATAATTATGAAAGATAATTATGTAAGAACATTATTAGAACACTAATTTTTTAGTATAGGATGTAAAAATATTAATTAATTTTATATATAAGGAACAAATTGTATGTCTTCTGTATAGAACTTAAGAAAATCTTATTATAAGTTAAAAATTAATGAATAGTTACAGTATTTTCTAATATTAATAAAGCAACCTATGTAAAATCCCTGACTCGTTCCACATCCTTGAAGCTTGTGCTTCTCTATAGGATTTATGGAATATGAGTTTATGCTTATACTTATTTCAGCAATACAGTTTCCAACAAATTGTATGAGGACCTAGACCTCGTCAATCAGAACATTGATATTATCAAAAATATGTTACAAAAACGTAATTTCGAAATTGATATATTGGAACAATAGGAATATTTTAGTGTGCATTATCGCATTTATATTTCTTTTTGTTAAATGTTTCGCCAAAGCAAGACATCGTATGCTGGGGAACGCATCCCTTTTTTTCGTCAAGGGCTAGCAGCAAGATTCGAGAGGTGGGTATGACAACAACGGTCTGGTCAGGCAGTTAAATAGTTGCACAAAAAGGCGACTAAATAAATACACGAGGACATAAGGGTTTGGGTCAGTCATTGGAGAGAGATTGTGGCAAGATGTTGAATTGGAGAACGTCGCAAAAGGCGACGGATTGAAATTATTTTCAAATATTGGAGACTTCTGAGCGGAAGTGGAGAGATGCCGTAATCGATATCCACCATCAACATTAGCATGTGACCGACGTCGACGCCGAGACGCCCCTCTCATTGCCGTCTGCGTGAAGCCCTGACGGACAGTAGAAATTTGTACTCTGGTGAGATCCACCTAATTTATCAACACCATTTTTATGCATTGTCGGACCCAATCTTTCATTTAATTGTCTCTCTGCTACTTGGCCCAAAATTCCGAGGAAAAGAGTAAGTTTAGAACACTAAATCTTAAATTGCTCTGTACATAATTGAACTTCATGGTGTAATTAGAATTAATAAATCATAATATTTTCTAGTTAGTAGTTACTAGTTATTGAATTATCCCTCCATTTATATTATATAGTCAAACCCTTGCATAATTTATATTCTTAAAGCCTTTTCATTACAATATATTATAATGTGCATTAACAGACTGTCAAAATTGTCCGTACAAAAGAGACTTGAATAGTATTGTTAACCATTTGAGATCCACATATCCAGCAAAATCAATTATACACACGGATCCCTAATATCTATACGAAAATTTAAAGTTCACCACTACACAGGTGGTAATACTATGAAATGGTTGTAATTTTGTCTGTACCACTAATTGAGGTCAAATTGTACACCGTTTATCTAGTACCCAACCGTAATAAAAAATATCCTTATCCCATCGGAAAAATTTTACCTGCAAGGTTCAACGTCAAAATGATCCAGTTTACCATCCACCAAAGGTACACAACTATATGTATGTACACATTACAAAATAAGAACTACATGCAATTTAACTGAACCCACTGGATGTGAGTTCGCCACCATGGACAACGAGATGAAACTCTTCCACTTATTAAATAACGAGCACATATTTTTTAGTAAAAGCAAAGAAACATTGTTACAAACATGTTTTGATTCACAGACTACTACTCATGCATATTGGGTTAAATATCATTTATACCAATAAATCCTGCCCCATTTCCTCCATGGATACAATACTCACGCATTCCCTATAATAAATTCCCTCGACCTACGTCTTGCAAGACTGAAAACAAACTTTCATAAATCTCATCTAGATGTAAATCAGTTTAAGTTACAGCCATAAGTTTTAACAGTGTTGAAAAGATAATTAATGTAACAAATGTATTAATAATTTTCTCGTGTATCTTAATGTTTCAAAAATCACAAGATCAAATTGTACTATAGATGCAAGAGAAAAGAGGTTAAAGTTACTCAGGTTAGTAAAGACGGACGGAGGAGTTATATTCCCAGTCAAAGCTAACCATCGACCCCAGTCCTGCATCCGAGTATATATTATAATCCCCCCCTTTTAAGTTATGTTTCCTTTTCCTAGTATTTTAAGTAAGCATGTGGCCCTTTATCAGAGTGGGAACCGAACTCCACGTGGCTTTTTTACTAAAAACTGAAGCGAAGCTGCCCCTTGCACAAAAATCTGATAACCTCCGGAAACAACTCTCAGGCTGTTCGTATGACTGGAACGAAACTATCTGTTATATCCAATAAAGTTTGATAAAACTCTAAGTTATGTGGTTTTTTTAACAAACCTAACCTCCGTTCTCTATTCTTTTCTGAAGCTCCTCTATATTCAAACGGCCCAGTATCAGTTCTTTCTGCCGACTATAGGTAGTAGCAGTATATTATTTACATACGTTTGTAAGGAGTTGAAGATTGTTAACAGATTGAAAGGTAAGTTCAGCGTTTTAAATAAAATTTTGACATATTTATATAAAAAATTAAGGCTCTGTGATTCTAGAATGTAGTGAATTAAAACACAGTAATTTTAGTAAGTATAAAGTTCGTAATATAGTGAATTGTAATAGGTATCCTATTTGATACCTCGGGACTAAACTGCACTAAATATGTATTTTGATGATACTATTTTTGTTTTTACGTGATTTTCTAGCCATGTTTTTTATCTTGTTTAAAAAAATGAGTAACCAGCTGTAATGGCTATGATGGTAGTTTTTTATATTTTTTGTTTAAGGCCTTTTTTCTTTTTCAGATTTGATTGCAATGCTTTAAAAAACGTTTCATCATCTTAGATGCCCCATTTTAAATCTCCATTTGAATTTTTCCACAGAAATATTCCTCCATCATTTTTCAGTGGCACGAGTACAGCTATGAACATTAAACATGTTTCTGTAAAAGGCAAGTCTCAGAATTGCAAAAATGCAAAAATAAGGAAATTCTGGTGTGTTAGTGTAATAACTGTACTTTTGGGGTTCCCCCGACTGAGAATGTGCTGGGAAACTAGAGCTAGGTACCCATTAATTTCAAACACACTACCTAGAGGCCAGTTCTATCTTTTGATGAACAATTTAAAAATTGTTGATGACAATCCATTTCTGCTGAGGCTAAGAATGACAAACTGGAAAGTAAGTCCAATGATCAATCTGGTTAGATCTGCATGTTTGGAAAATGTAAGCATTGACGAACAGATGATTATAATCCGTGTGAAAGTCAAAATGCGACAGTATGAGTAGGTCTTAAGAGCATTGTTATGGCTTCACCAAATGGCCTTCCATTTGCTGAATGAAGGAAAAGGGAGAGAAATTATGCCTGAAAAGAAACCTTTGCCACAGAAAATAGATACAAAAGGTAGAGTAGTGCTGAAGTTGGCAGATCCTTTGATATCTGGTACCTCAGTTGTCTATTTCACATCTGTAAAATTATTGGATATATTACTGTTTCACAAAAATATTACGGCCATTGGTACAATAATTAATCGTATACCTCGCACAATAGAATTTTGAAAAGATGAAGAATGAAGATGAAGAAAGAACAAAGGGGATCACACGATCAGGTGACGGACAGACGAGAAAATAGCATTGGTGAAATGGTTTGACAATAGGTCAGTTCATATTTCATCAAGTCAGTTCGGTGTCTATCACATAAGAGCTGGTCAAAGAAGGATAGTAAATACACCGGTATACCCAGACCTCATATTGTGCAACAGTACAATGACAAAAGGGTAGAGTTGACTTTCTAGGCATTACTATTAAAATATGTTAAGACTGGTAGAACTAAGAAATAAACAGGTCGAGTAATACATTTCATCGATTTGGCCAGCATGGTGTGCTAATGAAAATAAATGGCATACGAAATATATTTTGACTTATATAAATTGGATATTTCAGAAAACGTAATTTATTTGAAAGAAAATCCAGAAATAATGGAACAGAGGAACTGTGCCACATCAAGCAGTAAGGTCAGCATCTGTATTGCAACGCATATAAAATTTCGGATTATGTTCTGTTTTATTCAGATAAATTAAGTTAACAATATGAAGCATTTGTAAAATTCTGTAGAGAACAGTCCTGAGGTATTCACAAGGTAGGCACCATTCCGTGGAAAAACCAGACAAGACAAACACAAAACCATAACTTGTAGCCTGACAGGTGCAGTCTTTGTCTCAAAGGTATTTGCGTCTCACCGAAAAAAACCAGTTCCCCCAGGATTGCTAGGGTGGCCCCTCCCAAAATTTGAATTTTTTGAGAGGAAGGGTAGGAACGCCAACCCCATTGGAGGACCTGGGAAAAATAGAAAAAGCAGGGAGACGAACCACGTTTAAGGGAGGTTAGTTTTGAGGTAGAGAGGACCTCGTAAAAGGCATTTGGAAATGAGAGTTGGAGGTGAGAGGACGGCACGACTGACTGGCTTCGATTCAGAGCTAAAGCCGTGTCCACACTTGCGAGCAACGAACCGAGCACGAGGATGTGCGCATGCGCAACCTGATGTGCGCATGCGCTAGATCAGCCTTGATTGTTCGCCGTGTTTTCCATCTGTTGTCGGTATTTTGACGAAACATCAAAGGAATGCTCGGTTCGCGTGCGTCGTAGTGTGGACGGCAGACGAGCCGAGCTGAGCTGAGCTCTTTGGCTTGTATCAGAGATCATAGTACCTTGGCTTCTGTCTTTGATTGTCTCGATCATTTGCGATACAACTTCAAGATAATGACAACGTCCGATTGGTCCCAAGAGCGGACTCTGAAATTTATTGAAGCTGTTAGGAGCCACTCAGTTATATGGGACTTAAGGTTGAAAGACCATTGCAATAAATTTAAAAGGAGAGACAGCTGGATGGAGATTTCGGAAGAATTCTCTTTGCCGCTGGAAGACGTTAGGAAGAAGTGGTCATCCCTTCCAGCTTCGTTTCGAAGGGAAAAAAATAAATTGAGCAACGTCTGTAGTGGAAGAGGTGAGCACGTTAATAATTTTTTAAATGATTTCATATGTATTTAGTACATGATATAAACTAATTACAAATTGCTGAAATTTACTTACCATTAGGCACTGCCGTAAATATACTTTAATAAAGTTGTACTTTATGTTATGCATGCTTAATAGTTACGTTTTGCATGGTCTTATTCAAACACGACCACGCCGCGTGTAGTAGTGAATTTAAACAATTTTTTCACTGTTTATGGGTAGCCGAAGATATTTTGTAGTACGTTTTGCAATGTTTTATCAGTAGATAAATTTTTGGTTCGACAAAATCAACCACACGAAACTATAGTCATTCATTATCATCATTATTTTTTTAAGGTTGAAAACAAATCTTTTGCTATAGAAGCGGATGCTGAGACAGACTCAAAGTGGTTCGCATACGATGCACTGTGTTTTTTAAAGGATAAAAATGTTGAAAGAAGGTCACTCAGCACTTCTGAAAACATTGAGGTATGTGTGATTAGAAAATTCTTTTTTTGTCATTACTTTGGAACATTGACTGAATAGGGCAAATGGTAAAATATAAAACCTTAATAATCAATGAACAAGTTGGAACACAATCATTGTCAGTTTTTATTTTATTTAAATAATTAACTAAACTACGTTTCATCTCGTTTGAGACTTCAAGCATGAAAATTTAGCTGTTGACGTTCCATCATTGTCAAACTTTTTAATTTGAACTTTGCTGCATTCGTCCAAACTTTAGTTTCATTTTCCCAATTTTTTAGTTTTTTGTTTAAAGAGTAAAATAAATGTAAGCTGTCAAAGACTTAACTGCGTGGCTCATTTTAATTTTTCTAGAACCTTGGTGAAGTGATTAATTTGTCAGCTACTTCCACACCCAAACGAAAGAGAACGAGGGAGCACGACAGAAGGCTGGATGCAGCATTTTCAATACTGCAGGATGCTTTGCGGAACCAAGATGATGAGTGTGATGTGTTTGGGAAGCTCATTGCAGCGAAATTGCGTAAATCTGCACCCTCGAGACAGGCGGAGATTCAATTGCAAATTATGCAAGTTTTTCATAAAAAAGAGAGACTCTTGTCGAACTGTACACAGAATGTAAACAATGACCACACATATTCAAGGGACAATGTGGTCATTGAATATCTTATTCCGGGTGAGAGTGACATTGAGGAAATTGTTATATGAAACGTTTATATTTTTTTGTTACAATAAATTGTATTCCTTTTTTTAAAGTTCTTGTCTTCATACACCCTTAGCTGGCTGGGCAAACGTTTTATTTGCAGGAACTTGTATGCTATTGTAATAACTAATCGAATTATTTATTATGGCACTGTTCGTAATGTGGTAAATGTTTTATAGCTTAACTTTGCCATAAACGTATGTACCATTTCTGGAATCTTGTGGTCCACATACCCATCCTAACACTCGGAATTAAATATTGAAATATTCCTAGAACTCTTTGTATATATCACCACCTATGGTGATTTTCATGAAATATCTAAATCATGACTCTGAGAACATATTTCATATATTGCCTCAAAATATTAATTGGCTCCTGCGTGCACTGAAACCTTACAATTGATTGTGTAATATTACTTGTTCCACAAGGCAATTTGTCTTTAGATTAACTTGCACTTAAAGTAAAAAATTAATGAAATTAACGGTTTAATATTTCAACCAAAATTTCATAGGCCTACGAGGCTGAAAGCTTGGAATAAGTATCCTCTATTGAATTTTAGCTCCATTAAATTTTGCAGTAGATTCTGAAAGATGTTCAGACATCTGCGAGGGACAACCCAGCTATATACGAGTTCATTTTTGGTAGTAAGAAAAGTCAACACAGAACTGTTTGGTTACTGAGGTGCTAGCAGAAAGGATGGTGGAATGGAAGGTTTTAGCACATTAATTTCTAGCATTACTGTTTAAGAAGAATATTGTGCTGGGCAGGATAAAGACTTTAGGTATGTGGGATACTTTGTAATTGTACAGTAGTAATAAATTAATTTTTTATTGCAATTCTATATATATAATTCACATTCTACAGAAAAATATAACTAGTTTCTTACAGCCTATTCTGTATCTTGCCATGAGAGTTTGCCTTCGTTCATGAAGAAATTAGAAATTTCTTCCCGGATTGCTTCCGCTGAAATCGTAGGCTTCCGGGGTGTTTTTCTAAGAGGTCCTAAGGCACCAACCAGTGAGCTGCCCTGCCTCCAACTACCGTGCAGAACTTTACCATCTTCTTCAGTGTCTAGGCTGCCTGGAGGAATGTACAAGTTTTTTGAATTACCCTTACGCAGGTAATTGTGCAAGTAAGTAATGCAGAGCAACACTACTTGAGCCCTATCTGGCTCCAGGTCAATGGGCCTCCTCAGTATCCTGAATACTGAGGCAGCAATACCAAAAACATTTTCGACAACTCTCCTAGCCTTGCACAGCCTGTAATTAAAAATTCGCTTCGTAGTTCCAGGTCTGCTGTAACCAGCATAGGCTCTCATTAAGTTTGATCGGAGACCAAAGACTTCATCTCCTATGAAATAATATGGAACTTCAATCTGCATCTCTGCTGTCAGTGGTTGGGGATTGGGGAAATTTAATTTTCCCTCATAAAATTGTTTTCCCAGCCAACACTGTGAAAACACCGTGCTGTCTCCTAAACTCCCTTGTTTACTGACATCTACAAATATAAAATTATAATTCGCAT